>JAEIJG010000012.1:0-99836 GCA_037289395.1 Beauveria scarabaeidicola | reverse complement strand
GGGGGGGTTCATCTGCCGACCTGCTGCGATGAGCGTCCGGGGAAATTCCTTTTGGTTCTATTGTTTTTCCCTTGTGAGCAATACTCAACTACTAGGCACGCGAGCAGATAAAAACGGCCTTCCGAAATTCCGCATGGAGAGCTTTGAGCGCGCCAAGCAACCTGTCGACGTCGTCGTCGTCGTCCGTGTGCGGGATACTTGGTAGCTCGCTTGGTTCTCGCGACAGCCGGTGCTCACTCAGGGTAACCCTGCCAAGGCCTAGCCCGTGGTGAAAAATAAAAATAAATTAAATTAAATTAAATGAGGTTGAGCTTTGATGTTGTTACGAAATAGAGTTTGTCTTGTCTCGAGGAAAGCCATTCCCGGCATCAGCGCCACGCAACCCGGCCGCGATCCTGTTCACCTCGTGGCAGAAACGGACCCTGAGCGGGGGAGGGGGGTTATCAAATATTAATTAGATACTGTATCGCGGCTGGCGGTGAATGACAGCCCCCTTGCGTAAAAGAGGTTGTAAAGTGGTCATTATTAGATGCTTGAAAAAATAAATTAAATCTCAAAAATCCAAGCGTAAAAGAGGTTATAAAGTGGTCATTGATGCTTGAAAAAATAAATTAAATCTCAAAAATCCAAGCGTAAAAGATGAACCAATCAATGTATATTGGGCCTTTAGCGCCCGCCGCTTGTAATTTCGGGTCACGGCATCGGCTTGACGCCATTCTTCATGCTGGCAAACTATACCTTGGGATACCCTAGTCATCAAAAGAAAGGTCATTGCAGCACAATAAAATTTATACCCGGACCCTGGCAATCCCATCATTATCCTCTTATGGATCTTAATGGTACATATGCCGGCCAAGAGCTGGTAGAGTTTGCCCTTCAAACACGAGTAGTGTCGCACCCCGACCGGCCGGCGCCTCCCCCGGAGGTCATTGCGCTACATCACACTATGCTCTTCCCTTTCGCAGGTTCCTTCTCCTTCTCTTTCTTCCTGTAATTACACATGGATTGATGCTGACCGAAAATTCTCCACTCGAGTTATTCTCCCCAGCCTCGCTCAGCGCATCCCCCATGGGCAACGAACGTCTGGATGCTGTCGCTGCGAGCTCGGCCAGCGGTTTTGTTTCAGAATCGTGCGCCCCCTCCGACTTTTGTCTTGATGTCTGTTGGCTACTCCGTAACGGCATCCCAATCATCAACGGAGAAACAAAACAAAATAAAAATGATAAGAGAAAAATGGCAAGCAGTATCCATGCTAGCAGACGACTGTCGCACCAACACTAACAAGCTTCGGCAACGCTATTCCACGGGTGTTGCACACATGCATGTCTCGGCCGTGCTCCGTAGAACACGTCTCGAAGCGTTGACCAAGTCGGTGATGCATCGCACCATCCGACGGATCACACCAGCCGACGGAACCCTCGACAGCTCTTCTTGTTGCCATCTCACAGACCTTGCCGCGCCTTCAAGTCTACCACAGTTGAAACCGGGCAGGTATCCGTGACAATCGTCGCGGCAGCATCATGGCATTGAGCGAGCAACCGCTGTCAAAATACCCTTGAAGCTGCGCATCCAAAGTTTTTTCGTTCCCCTTTGCCCTTTCACTCTGCATCGCGTCTCGGGCTCATATCAAAGTCGAGGGTGTGATAAGGCCGCAGAAATCCGCAGAAAGCCTGACAGCCAAGCAGCGGCCCGATGCAACGTCGCAGCAAATCTGGGGAGATTTTTTTTTTTCCCCTCTTGCGTGATCCCGTTGTTTCACCCTAAACGAACGTGTCAGCAGTCTTTGCGCATACACCAATCAATGAGCCGTAGTGCTCTAAGCGACACGGTTGAGCAGCCGGACCATCACGATTGCGGATTCTTGGCCTCTGTCGCTGCTGCCCATGAAGCGCCAAGGGGAGTGCGGTGTTTTCGGTATGAATGCAGCCGAGGAGCCGCAGTACCTCTCGTCTGCTGCATAAATGTAGCTTGGGTCATCATCATGCCGTGGATTATCGCTCTTGCCTCGTCGAAGCTGTGCATATTGCGCAACTGGAAATGATCCCCCCCTGATCCTTCTTGAATTGTTTGGCCATTCATACCGGATCATGTCCATCTTCAAGAATGTCTTCCACGGCCTCCTGGCTACAGGCAAGAGGTGGCCGCTTATCGAGGGCGTTGAAACCGAACGGTAACTGGCATAAACGCACGAGGCTTGTGCCACCAGAGCCAGTCTACAAGATGTAAACCACCAGGAGCACACAACATACGGAAATATCGATCATGTGAGAAAATACGAGAAAGCTGTAGAATTCTGCTTCATTCGTTTCGTTTTGGCCGCCAATTCGGCCATGAAATCATGCAGCCACCAGCATCGCTCGCGGAACGTCTGCACAAGGCCGAGTCTCGTACCATCATGAAACTGCGACACACAGCTGATGCCAGACTATCGGGGTAACAAGCGCCGCCATCGGCACCGCATGATACTTGCGCCAAGCCTTTGCCACACGCCATGGCCGAGAAAATCTGTTCGGATGTGTCGAAGAGCCTATTGTACGCTTCCCGCGCGGGAGATATTGTATGAGCCTGAAGAAGCGATTCCGAGGAACAAAGGTGCCGCGCCGATACGGGACAACCACCTAGTACGCTTCGTAAACTGAGACGGGTGCAAAAAGAAAAAAGTACAATATATGGAACGAGCTCGTTTGATGTTGGAGAGTCCATCAGCCAACGCAATTTCTTCGAGAAGCACAAAGGTTTGGTCTAGATGTCTCGTCGTGGCACGTATCTCATCGTTGCACCTTGCACGTATATCCGTCGTTGCACATGTCTCTTCTTGGCAAAGACCGCGACGAATTCGCTAGTCAATGTTGCTTCCTACATCTCATATCTATCTCAAACAAATACAGCGCGTGGACCGTGGTACGGCCCTTCAGTCGAGAGCTCCCTGTCATGACAATACAAAAGCCAAACGTGATGAGGAATACAAATCAACGACCACGCAGACAAGCCGGGTCTAAATTGCCAAAAAAAAAAAAAAACTTTGTTTCTATTCAAATTCAGAGAGTATCACTTCCATTATTATCAGAGTCGCCAAAATTTCCACTCTCGCAGTGACTCGATCAAAAAGACCCTCATTCAAAAAGTATCTTGAACATCATCCACAGCGTCAACAAACAAACGCATCCTAATGTGCCCGCACATCGTCTCTAAAAGATGCTATTCACAATGTTGCTACCGATACTGGCGCCCGCGCCAAAAATCGCTGCATTCCCCAGCTTCTTGCCAAACTTTTTCCCGTACTCGCCCGCCTTGCTGCCCTCGCCCTCCTGCGCCTGCGCCTGTCCCTGACCGCCCTCGGCCACCGCCATCGGGGGCACATTTGCATTGTACGGGTTCTGCTGCCCCGGCGGACCCGCCGGGTACCCGTACTGCGGTTGCGGGGGACCGTAGCCACCCGGCGCCGCCTTGTAGTCCTGCTCGGGCAGGACGTAGCTCCGCGGGAAGATGCCCTCTTGGCCGGTGCGCTGGTTCATGCCCATCCACCAGTCCTGGTTCATGTACTCGTATACGGCCACGCGGTCGTCCTTTTCGAACGACAGGTCGCGGGCGTCGGTCGCAGCGTATCGGTACAGCGCGCACGCCTGCGCAATGATGGGCCTGCCGGGCGGCGCGCTGCGGGGGGGCGCCGCGGGCGCGGGAGTGTTTTCGTACGAGGGAGGCGCGGGCGATGTCGAGCCGAGGTGCATGTTCTGGAAGCCCTGCGTCGGCGGCGGCGCCGACTGGTTGGTGTCGCGGGTCGTCGGCGCGGGCGAAGAACTGGCCACGGCGGCGGGGATCGCGTTATTGGCATTGGCGGTCGTGCGTAGGGGTCCGGAGAGGGAGGACTCGGGTGGGAGAGAGGCGTGGATGGTGTCAAAGACGGCCTCGTCAATGACACCTTTCTCGAGGAGGTTTTCCAGCTCCTACAACCCAAACGACAAACTGGTTAGCAGAGTCCGACATCCCCCCCCCCCTTTTTCAACTTTTCAGACGAAACGCGATTCAAGGCCCAACCATGTGCAAAGGGATTCGCAAAGGAACACTGTACGTTTTTTATATTCCGGAGCGAGCGGTTGGTCTCCATGATGGTCTGGCGGTCGGCGGACACCATCTTGGCGGGGGTGTGCGCGGGAACGAGCAGAAAGTCAGTAAGTAATGGATGAGCTCCCAAGGTGGTGGTAGTGAGTGGGAGGGACGTCGTCTGTGATGGTAATCGAGCAGGACTGAGAGAGGCAAGGAGTATGTAGTGGCCAACTAGTGGGGAGGCTCGGAGGTTGTTGCGTACAGTGCGGGCCAGCCCGGTTGTGGCGATGAGCTGTGGCAGTGCATCTTGGCGCCAGCAAACACAAGTGTCTACACTAAATAACAGACTTTGGCCGGCTGCCATGGACAACCAAACATGAATTGTATTGCTTGCCCCATGCATCTGCATAAGTGAATCAAGGTCTTTCGAAAGACTCGGCCGCCCATCTCCCCTTTCTACTCAATCCCAATCTCATGAAATCACGGGTGCTGCGCAACCTCGGCCGCCGTAGGCCTCTTTGCAGCATCATACTGCAAGATCCAACGAATCGGCTCCTTGACCCTTGTGGCCTCGTCCTCGCCAAGGTCAAAAATCTCCTCCCTGGTGACCTGCGGTAGCAACAATACTTCTTTACCCTTCCGAACGCCGCCAAGCACGCAATTGTAAGACGTCCCATCCGAGTTGAAATAACAAGACGCCGTCTCCCAAGCCGGGTAGTCCTCAGGCAGAGGATTCAACCGGGTGATGAGCATGACGAGGTAGTCGTCGCCTTTCCACTCGGAAGCGAGCACGCCAAAAAGTGGCTGTCCCGTGATGAATTCAAAGACGAGACAGCCAAAGCTCCAGACATCAAGCGATACGCCCAATTCCCCAGGCAAGACGAATTCAGGTGCCCGCATCAAGCGGCGCAACAGGCTTGGACGGCTTGTCGGACGAAAAGCAGGCTACGGATGTTATCAAAATTTTCAACGACTGCAAGGACTGCTTTGAGATGCTCTTGGCCATGTTTGCCGGGTAGCAAATTTCTATCCCGTACATTCGAGGCTTCATTAGAGGAAGCTCCTCTACCATGCGATTCACGCTTGGACCCATGGGCTCAAAGACGAGGCATCCATGTATTCCATTGAGCGCCTCTTGTTCAAAATGGTCCAGGAGTAGCATGATGCGCCGTTTGCCTCTAGCGGTGCTTGAGCAACAACGTAGTCCAAAACTCGCTTCTCGGTGGTTTATTTGAGATTTGGTAGACGAGGATTTTCAGGGCAGCATATCTTCTCTGTCTTTTGCATATTAAGCAAATTTGACACTGATCATTGCGTTTCTGTGGTAGTCGTGCAAACCCTCCGACCCCTGTATCTGTACCTTTGGCCAGCTACACGGTCGAGTGTGATCCCTCATCCAATTTGTGTATTACTCTGTTCATGATTGAAAAGGTCACCAAGAGCTACTCCCGCCGAATCTGACAACCAGCATGGGGAATGTCTCAGCTGGTGCAAGGCCAAGGCCATTCGCCATCGAGAAGCTACTAGTAACGATGCGGCGTGGCAGGTCAAAGCACGGCCTGCTGATATGATGGTAGTGGCCCCCAATTCGGACATTCGAAAATTCTACAACACGTATCCAAGTATTGTCGTGGCTACATAGCTAGCTGAAGCGCCTCGGTGACGTCTTGCACACGTGCCGAAGCGGCGCAGTGATGCAGGGATGTACATCGGGACAAGTCCAAGGGTCTCGCTCAGCAGCCAACCAGGGTCATAAACAGCGATCGGGTAAATGCAGGTCCGAGCGACGGTATTCTTACGATTGGTATGGCAGAAACCCGATGTGGCGGGAGCTTTCATCATCGAGGGATGGGGTGGTTGTCTTGACGTAATGGATGTAATTGGCGCTGCAACGGTGCCGCCAAAAAAAAAGGCAGCATAGCCAGAAATTTCATTGGGGCCTAATAAAAGACCTAGGCGTAGGTGTTTCTGGAGATGGTCCGAAAGCTTCCACAGGCGTTGGTAGCCGTAACAGTGCAGCACGGTACATTGCAGATGCCGCGTGTCGTGCCGTCTTACATCTGTAGGCCTTTGAACGAAGCGGAAGCGGCAGTTGACTTTCTTTGGCCCTGTATGATATCCGGGGAGAAAGGAGACATGTTTCTACATGGTACTAGTTGGCCGGCGGGGAGAATCAGGAGGGCATATGTTTGGCGGGGGCGGTCTGCGTGTAATAAGCAAGTCATGTCTTTCGAAACGCCGGCTTTGGTACTGGCGTGGATGCGAGTAAGTAGTTAGTAGGTGTCGATCATTTGGTTGTCACGAAGTACTGATGGCCGGTATGAAGGGAAGGGTAGCTTCGCCCCATGCAATTTCATACCGTGAGCGATATACTTTCGTACGTGATGGGCTGCGGATTGCGATATGATCCTTGAGGGGCCGCTTTATTAGTGAAGATCCAACAAAGGGTCGATGGCATTTGTTTATTATTAGGCATGGCGAGCCGTGGTGAGGAGCCTCTCGGGGTACAGCTGTTTGGCGGCGAGCGGCGGATCCGGTTCGTGTTGAGCGTCGGATGTCCCGTTTTAGTCCCGGATAGAAGGCTATGAACAACGGGCAGCTACCAGTAGATGATAGAGGGCCCAGGTGATGCAAAAGTCTAGACTCACTGGTCGAGTGTCTGCGGTGAGCAGTGTGTCTGTACGTGGGTGCTGCATCAGCCTTGCGGCGACTCGGAGACGGGTAACGGGCATCCCTGTCATGAAAAGGAGCGCAAGTTCACAAATTGTGTACTTGGTACATTTGAAAAAGAAGGCATTCTCGAGCTACAAGAGCAACAGAGACGATGACGACGCCCACTTGGCGTGGAACAGGGAACCGTGCTAGCCTTGGGCATCTCAGCTAGGCAGGGGTTCAGGGAAGAGCCGGGGAGCAGCATATGGATCGGAATGGGCAGGCAGGGCAGTCGGTGAAATGTTGGAGATGATGGGAAAGGGTAAAGCGTGGATGGTTGATAATGGGCGGGTGCATGAGTGGGCAAAGTTTATACCGGTAGTGCAGAGGAGCAAAGGAGGTCAAGGTCGAGGTGAGGCAGAGAGGGCTCGGGCTAGGCGAGGACAAGGTTTGGCGGGCAGTTTGAGAGGGACAAATGGGGGAGCTGAAGATGCGGGACGGGTGTGTATTTTTGGTGAATATTTTTCACAGAATTTCCACGAGGACGTCTTTTTATGTAGAATTTCTGTTGAATGGGACAATTGGACTGAAAAATGCTTCGCACAGCCGGAGCGGCATATCGGTGTACGGATTTCCGAGTAGGTACCAGTAGATTCGTCGGTACCTTGGCAGCCTGGGAACATGTATTGAGTGCCTCGTTTGCTTGTCCGTTCAAGCACCTACTAGGCTACTACTGACTGGTAGCTGCAGCGGTCGACTGCAACGGCCGGAGTGTCAATCAAATGGAAAACATGGCTTCAATTTTTATCGTCGCTTTCAAAGCGGACTTAACTTCGTATGACCATGAGACCATGTCGATATCAAGGTGATATCAAGGTTGCCAAAATAGGAACCCATGGCTGCACACCCTTGTTGGTAGCCACTTATGGGCTCCCGATGCCCTCGACGGTGGGCCGGTGACGGATATCGCGACCACCCAAGAGGGCAAGTTGGGGGACAGCTCATGACGGTATGGATACGGCGGTGGAGGCAGAATATGGCTAAAATTGATGGGAAAATTAACTGAAAAAAAAAATCGAGTCAATTCTTTGGTTTCTAATTCCTCTTGTATTTTTACTTCATTTCTTCAGTCCTCATTAACCTTGGTATTCCTGGATTGACAGCTGAACAAGAATTACTCAAGTACCTAGGTAGGTACCTGCTTTGTGACAGCGGCAGTGAGCGATCGTCAGGAAATAGGCCCTGTAATCCAAGGAGTTTGGGCGCATTGGCCCGCTGTAAACTCTCCCCTTTCACGTACCTAGGTACCTTTGGGTCTTTGCTGGCCCAAGCGAAGCTTTTTACGTCCTTGTGGCGGGTGGGGCTGGAAAGAGCACTTGTCCTTTTTCGGTCTTTTGACCCTCAACTCACCCCACTCTCACACCTTGGACCTCTCTATTCCTAACTACACTCGACCTGAATTTGTCTCTACTCGCACACTACTGCGTAACTACAGCACAGTGCAAGTATCATTTGCCCAGTTTGCCCATCTCATGTCCACCCCTCCCCTTCTCTTCATCCATCCCACAATCCATCCAATCCATCCATCCCTCCCACTTTGCGCCGCCGTCCACTTCATTACTGGTACATGTAACATTTCTCATTGCGCGATCGATCACCCTCGTGCATCTCCCAGCCATCGCTTCCATCATGTATCCCTCCACGCCCGCACACCCCCCGGGGTTCTCGTGCCCCAATGCTCCCGCAAACTCTCAAGGCCTTTGCGCCTCGCCGCCAGCTTCGGCCAAGACAAAAGCCAACATGACCCTCCTCTTTTACACTTGGTCCTGTGGTCACCGTCCTGACTGCTCGCCCACGCCACGCTAGCTTCATGAACCCTTTCCATCCCGAGACAACCTACTCCGCGGATACTGTGCGCTCGGTTTCCGCTTCCGCGTCATTGCTACCCAGCATCGATCATCATCTCAACATCCATGACCAAACGCGCCGCTATCCCTTGACAAATAAGATCACACTCCGCCGTCTACCATACACTCTGGAGCCTGCTTCTTTACTTCAGCCTCACTCTTTCCGCCTCTATTAGGCTATTCTTCTGTTCGCTGCTCCTGCTTTTACTTCACGAATCACACGCTACCAGCACACCAGATCGCCTGAGGCGCTGACGTCGACCTGCCTACTCATTCACAGCCGCTACCAAGCATCCAAACAATCTGCAAAGTCGCCTTTTCCTAAGAGTACCACACCGTTACGTACCTATCCAGTTTCGGCCTGCCTCGTCTCGCCGTGACTCCCGCATAAATCATCGGCATTTTAAAAACGGCAGCAATGCTCTTGTGGATCTTGACTTGTTATTAGAGTTGCCCATTGTCTTGCCGCCTTTCTTTTTCTTCGCCGACCACCGAGCCCGCCAACTCGCCCTCGCTTGCTTGCCAGCTAACTAGCTTGCCTTGCTTGCTTTGTCGAGCCCGTCACTTGACATTCTAGCAGCCCGTCTTGCCGGTTTTCGGCTCGCTACCTTATCATTATACCAAATTTCCCACTTCTAACCAGTACATCACACCCCCATTCGCTTACTCTATACGTTTCTCCCACTTTCCGGTTCTCCTTCTTCAACTCTCGCGAGACTCGGCTCGCATTGGCAGCAACAAATCCCAGCATCACACTCAAGTGCTCCCTAGCTCGCCATGCCTGCCAGCAGAGTTCTCGTCTACCTGCTACGCCGCGACCTGAGACTTGCTGATAATCCCGTTTTCCATCGTCTCACTTCGACTTCGGATCATGGCTTTACTCACCTGCTTCCCGTTGTCGTGTTATCTCCCGACCAGATCGAAACGTCCGGCTTCCTCAAGCCTGAACAAATTTCTCCTTTCCCGCTTGCCAAAAGCAGAGTGGGCAAGTTCTGGCGCTGCGGCCCTCATCGCGCAAAGTTCTTTGCCGAAGCTGTTTGGGATCTCAAAAATACCCTTTCTTCCCGCCAGAGTGATCTCATCATCCGCATTGGACCCCCCGCCGACGTTGTCCGCGCCATTATCCAGCATCTGCAATCCTCGGGTGAGGCCGCTGTCGCCGCTGTCTGGATGACCGACGATGTGCCCTCGGAAGAGAAACGACAACAGGACGACATATCCGCCGTATGCAATAGTGCCAATGTCGACTTTACCATCATCCCCGATGAGAAATACTACATTGACGAGTGCGTTTCTGCCCGACTGATTTGCATGCCCTGTAACCAATTGCATGTATACGTCTAACATTTTTTTTCCAATTCTTTAGTCGCGATGTCAACATTGCTACTCAAGAGCTTCCTGATGTCTTTACGACCTACCGCAAATCACAAGAGCCACTGCGCGAAAAGCCCCGCGCAGTATATCCCAACATCACGTCTTCTCTTCCTCCGTTCCCGCCAGGCACTCTGATACCGCCACAGGCTATGCCTTTTCAAATACCGGATGACCTTGATACCTTTCAGAAATACCTTGAAAAGCCTCTTGTTTTCGACTTGCCGAATCCTCCCGTCAACCCCGAAGACGTCAAATCCGCCCATCCCTTCCTCGGCGGCGAGCAGAGCGCAATAGATCGACTGCGGCACCTTGTTCAATCTGGAGCCGCTTCGTCTTATGCCGACACGCGCAACGGGCTTCTCGGCGTCGACTTCAGCACCAAGCTATCAGCGTTTCTCTGTCTGGGCTGTTTGACTGCTCGCCAGATACACGGCGAACTCGTCAAGCTTGAGGATGGCACGGATGAACAGTACCGAGACGCTCCCGGATACGGCCAGGGTGAAAATAACGGCACCAAGTCTATTCGCTTGGAACTCCTTTGGCGCGATTATATGCGACTTTGTACCAAGAAATTCGGCACAAAGCTGTTCGCCGCCTCTGGCTTCCGTGAAGTTGATGGGTACAACAAGAAGTGGAAAACGGCCAACAGCGACATGGCCAGCCCAGACCAGGATCCCTCTCCGCAGAAAATTGGCGAAATAATACAGCGATTCTTGCAAGGCAATACTGGAATGGGCCTGATTGACGCATCTCAGCGGGAGTTGTTCGCCACCGGCTACACATCAAATCGTGCCCGACAGAACGTTGCCAGTTTCTTTGCCAAACACCTCGATATCGATTGGCGCTACGGAGCAGAGTGGTACGAATCCATGTTGGTCGATTACGATGTCTCATCCAACTGGGCTAATTGGCAATACGTTGCCGGTGTGGGTAACGACCCCCGTGGCGACGCGCGTATTTTTAACCCGGTCAAGCAAGCCTTTGATTATGACAAGCAAGGAGACTACGTGCGCACTTGGGTGCCCGAGGTACGCGGCTTCGATAATGCTGAAAACGTGTTTCAAGCCTGGACAGCGACGCCAGAGGAACTCGAAAAACTCAATCTCACAAACGACGTCATGGTGACGGACCCACTCAAGAAGATTGATTTCACTGTCGACCGCAAGCCCAAGTCGCAGCGACGCCCATTTGCTCGAGGAAGAGGATCATCCAACGGACGAGGTGGAAGACGGGGGGGTGGTTCTAATGGTTTTGGTCGCGGAGGCATGTCCATGCACACGCAGGCGCAGATGGTTCCTGTACCCATGGACGGCATGTACGGTACAGGTGGTATGGGATACGACCAGCAAGGCTATGCTTGGAGCCCATCTCCGATGGGTATACCGCCGCATCTTCATCATGGAGCGCCGTCACCTCATCATTGGGGCGCAAATGCCGGTGCTCCGGTCGTGAGCAGCGGCTGGGTCTCTGGTGGGCCGCCCATGTTTAACGAGTACAGCAACATGCACGGCACTCTACCTCAACCCGCCATGCACTACCGGGGTCGTGGCAACGGTCGTGGCAACTACATGGGGAGAATGCCCCAAGGCAGAGGAGGGTATATGCCCAACTAGAAAGATTAGCCGCTACCCGCCGTGCAAAACCAGGGCCGTGGCAAGGCGGGGAAGGCTGTGGCAAGGCCGTGGAAATGGGCCCGGCAGTAGGCAGCAAGGCAGAGGTGGGGACACACTCAACCACAGGGGACGGCCGCTATCCGCTGTTCTATATCGGGGCCATTGCAAGTGCTGTGGCAAGGAACTTGGGTTTCTGCGAGGCACTGGAGGTCGTATATCCTGCGCGAGGGGAGGGCATGAGCTTCTGATGGGAGGCACCTCGGATTGCGGCAAGGGCGGGGAGGACAAATGCCAGACTGAAGCCACGGAGGAGTGTCCATGCCACATTGAAGAGACTAGGGCGGGAGATGACGAAAAGGAAGGGGATCGGGTTTATACTGGTTCATGAGGCATTATAGACGGGGTTTCTATCGGCTTGCATACACCGGCGGTGTTTACTGTTTTTTTGGGGGGTTTCCTGTTTATGTGGGATTGGCTTCGGTCCCCTGGATGAGGGCTTTGTTACATGATACTTGGACGTGCGCATTTTGATGGCATCGAAGTGGTACATAGACGCATGACACAAAAATACAAATTTCCGACTGTACATGTTCGTCTGGATATGTGGGAGCATATCCGAGGACGGGTAGAAGCGTCGGCGTGCCGCAGGGACAGGCAGACACGACGTGCTCCTGACGTAGTACGGAAACTGCGAGAAGTCGGTATCGCTACTTTGACCGGACTAGGACTGATTGAGTATCACAAGAAGCCTCAGCGCCGAGTGTTGGCCTTTGCATGCTGTCGCCGACGTAGCTGGGAGCTCGTGACGCGGAAACTAGCCAAAGACGCCTGCATCTCCTTATGGCTACTTTGTTATAGCGTATTTTCTATTCTTGTACATTGTATGCTCGAACTATGTGCTCCCAAGGGCAGGCGCCTTACTTGAACCATTTTGTTAACAATCGTTTAATTGAGCCTCGTTGGCGGTCTTTGGCTGGGCAGCTTCTCTTGCAGTCACTCACTCACTGTGGGCAGAAGAGACGACAACTACTTGAGGAAAAGTTGACAGGACCCGGAAAAGTAAAAGGACAAACCGAAATCAGGGCTTTTGCCTGCGAGTTAGGCACGATACGACGGGCGCCTTGTAGCTCCTCCGCACAGGGTAAGCGGCTAATGCCGAGTGAGGCGCGCTCGCGGGTGAGCTGCGTGGCGGAACCAATGCGGCCAACAGCAATTTGGGCCTGATCCTGTACCGTTGGAAACAAGTCCAGGCTTTTTTTCTTTCTACCTAAGCATGGTGCCTATTTACGCTTGTGAGTCAGCTGATGACGGCAGCTTCATGACTTTTCAAGGCAGTCATGGAGGTAATCAGACGGACACGAAAAGAAGGCAAGGAGACGACCTGAATGCAGATTTCTTGCATTGCAGCTGGGCTCTAATATCGTTGCCCAACTGTATAGCAAGACGGCAGTCACCGGTCTGCGCCTAACCGAAGTTATAGTGTCGCCTCTACACTGGCTATTGTTAAGATACGTCGACGAGTCCAGAAGGCATCGGCACTCAGGGTCGTTCAGAATGCCGTGACAGTTGAAACTCGGGAATATCCCTTTCTTCAAGACTTAGCGCCTTGATTCGCGGCAAACAATCTGCTTTTAGACCAATAGATTTCTCGGTACTGTCGCGCAACGAGGCTCCGGTCCCGGCCTAATCGCTCGACGTCGCACCGCAGCATCTATTTGCCTCGCCCCCCCCCCAAAGTCTCAACCCCCATCAACCAACATTTTATTTAGTTTTTGCGCGACGCTCCATTGTCTTGTTTCTTTCTTGTTAGCTCCCGTGCCGTCGAAACTAGTTCATGCCGGGCACTGCTTTCTGCCGTGTACCGAGTGCGCCGTTGCAGCGTCTAAAGCGCCGGGCTGATTGGGCGCGCGTGTAGGAAGCAACGCGATTCATCGTCGCACACGGCTGACGTTGCACCACCATCACCATCACCACCCTCCAGATTCACCTCGAGGTCTGGCAATCATGGGAGTATATATAGCGGCTTTTCTTGCGCCCTCTCTTGCCCTCGCTTTCTCGATTCCGGCCTGCTTCCCATGTTATCGGACTAGTCACTCGTCTTCTGTACTTGCTTCCTGTTCGGGGTAGTAGTAGGAGCAGGACGGCACGCGCAACAGTGCTTCTTTCCTTGGATACTCTGTTTCGCCATAGTCCTCATCCGAGCCAGCCAGATTACGAATATAGAAAGAAAAAAAAGGAATACTCAAAAATGGCTGACTCGCACAACAGCAACAGCCCGACTGCTCGCGCAGAGCAGGGCAGCATAGCGAGGAGCGCGGCACTGGCAGAGATCATTGCCGCGCACACACAACCTGACGATGTGACGCATCTATCGCTCGAAGAGTCAGAGTACCTCGCAGAAGGAGATGTTAGAATTTACGAGGACACACAGCAGTAAGACAATCTTGCCTGTTTTCACGTTTTCATAGTTTGCCTCTAACAAGTTTCAAGGGGTCCAGCGACACCTGCCACGCCCCGTCCTGCTGCCCGTGTTATCAGTAGAAACAGACATCTCGAGTCCGCTCACATGCGGCTCCAGGCTATTCTCAACGAGACGGACGACGAGGACGCAGAACGATGGCATACTAGCGAGACTGCGGAACAAGGAGACGAGGAGACGAGGCTGGTCGAGGAGCAGGTCTACCTCAATCGCGAACACACGGCAATATACTGGCTATGGATCCACCAGGTTCCTCTGCTGTACCATCCTAGATCTCTCCTGCGCGCTTACTACGCGCCGGAGCGTATCGAGGGCCTGCTCCGGCCTTTTTACTGGCACCCGCCCTTGGACTTTGATGCTCCTGTAATGCACTTTTTCGAGCGACAGCGTCTGCGCTTTCAAGAATTCCAGCGCTTCCAGGCAATCAACCGCGGCATCGACACCTTGGAGCCGTCCGCCATGGAGGAAGCGTACCTTGCTGCGCTGATACGTGAGGCGACCAACGCCCACCACTGGCTGCAGCTGGTGGCAACGCCGGGGTCTAATGGAAGCGCTGGGCGGCGCAACGATTTCTGGGCGAGGCGCACCGATGAGAGGGAGCTTTTGCGAGAGGAAGCCTGCTCAAACTTTGACGAGTACCAAGCCGCAGTACGCGCACGCTTGGCTCGAAATGGTGTAGAGGTTCCCGCAAACTTTGCGCTTCTAAACGAGGAATTTGCGCGTCAGGATCGGCTGACCATGTGGAGTGAGTACCTCGCGTTCGAGTATTGGTTCATGGAACAGTACGACGACGATGTCCAAAGGTACCGGCCCTCGCATGATGCGGCGTACGCCGAGCTCAAGACAACGGCGGCGCTGCGGCCCCATGAGACAGCCGAGTTCCTGCCGACAAAGGCGGCCGCGACGCAGCGAAACGTCGAGGAGACCGAGGCGTTGAGCCGATGCGACATGGCTGAGCTCACCTTTCGGCGTCTGCAGATACGGCCGCCAGGGCGGAGCCATACAGAGGTGTATGGGACGTTCGTCCACAGAACGCGCCGGCTGTCCGAGGCGCAGGCCGAGATTGTAGCCGCCGAGGAGGCAAAGAACGAAGTGGTGCGGCGGAACGCGGCGGTGGTGGCATTTCTGAAGGAGACAGAGGCCTGGCGGGAGGCGTGCGACAATCGCTCGCGGCACGATGCTCTGCTGGCCTGGGCTACGGACCGATGGTTCGATATCCTGACCTCGGCGGGTCGGCCCCTTCCGGGGGAAGAGGAGGAAACGATTCGGTCGTTAAACCCGGCCTGGTCAATGCAAGCAGGTTATTTCCCAGCGGCCCGGGGTATGGCAACAGCGCGGAGTGCGGCGGCAGCCCAGAGTACGGGCGACACAGCTGATGATCAAGTCGGCAGTATCATTACTGATGATGGGGAGCGGACTACTATCATTGCTGCTTCTGAGGCTGGTCCCAGCAGCGACGATGACAATCAACCCGGTGTACCTCGTGATGTGCCCCCCTTTTCAGGCGCCGTCCCGTCACCTTCTGTGTTGTCGCGCTCGCGCTCGCCGACTTCTCTCCCGCGTGTTGCCTTGCCAAGTCTTGCTTCGCCATGTCCTACCTCATCACGTTCTGACGGCTCGGCCACGGTGAAGTTGCATTTGGTCGAGCAGCCGTCGGCCGAAGAGTCGTCAACCAAAGAGCCGTCAGCCGAAGAGCCATTAGTCGAGCAGTCGTCAATCGAGCAGTCGTCAATCGAGCAGTCATCAATCGAGCAGTCATCAATCGAGCCGTCGTCAATCGAGAAGCCTCCGTTGAAACAGCCTTCCGTCAAAGAGCCCTCAAATAAACAACCGGCGAATGAACTGCCTCCAGTAGAGCAGTCAGCCATTGTGCCGCCTATGGTGACACAACTTACTGAAGAAGAGAGACTTCCGGTTACGCCCGCCGCAGAGGAAACCGCCACAGTCACTGGTGCTGCTGCGGCCGTTCCAGAGCCGCGAAGAAGTGCGCGCATCGCAGCGAGGCGCCAAAAAGCTGCCGAGGAAACGGCGCTGCAGAACACCCAGGCCAATGTCCCGGCAGAGACCACGACCAGGGTACAGGGTGCGTCCAAGGGGGCGCGGAAGCGTGGACGCGGCAAGACGGCCGCAAAGGAGGAGACGCAGGATGCAAAACCGCCGGCGAAAAGGACCCGGCGGCGCACTGCGCGGAAGTGAGCTGGTACGCGACATGGGAGGGGTAGAGAGGAGGATGTTTGTGTTTGTGCTTTTCCTATTTGTTCTCTTACTACATGATATATGGTACGCGACATTGGAGGGGTATAGAGGAGGATGTTTGTGTTTGTTCTCTTCTTATTTGTCCCCTGACTACATGTTATCAGGTTGTGAGAGCGATGCTATTTACGTACAGGTTACAATGGGCTTAGATTTGGGCGGACACACCACTATTGAATTTTGGATTGCATGGCGCCTCTGAATGAGGTGCTTATTGTTAGTCGTAGATGATACCCATGATCTTGTACTTGTCAATATTTTTACCAGGTTGCTTTTGCGAGACTCTTTGATGACGTGGACTTGACACTTTGCCTTTTTCTTTTCCTAGTAGAGATGCGAATACTTGACTTTTATTAGAAGCAGTCATCAAGTGTTCATGGCAAGGTATACTAGTGGCCGGTCTTGTCTAAATGACCAATATGAAATAAATACAAGAAATTAAAGTAAAAAACGCCAACGCCGTAGATGTATTCTCACACGAAACCGGTTTCCTTATATGTCAGTCTCAAGATGTCTTGACAGCTTCCTGCACCAAGGCCTCAATCTTTGTGCTCTTGTTGAGCAGCTGCAGCATTGGAACATCTATTCCAAATGTCCTGATGAGCCAGTTTCTCAATTCTCCAGCCACCAAACTGTCAACTCCGTATCGCGACACGGGCTTGTCAGAGTCAATCTCGTCAGCCGCTACACCAATCAGCTCCGCGATTTGCGTCGTCATGGCAGAACGGGCAATCGCCAGCTTCTCAGCTGGAGTTGACGCATTCTTCAGCTGCACCGACACCGAAGAGCGTTGCCCGTCTCCCGCGCCGCCGGAACCACCACCACGAGACAGAGCTTGAGCCTGGTCAGAAATGGCCTGCGCAACCGCCTGGAAGCGGGGATTGTTGTACCAGACCAGGTCGTTGATGCGTCCATTGTCGAGATACGAGAGAAACCGGCCGGGCTCCAGGCCGGTCACAATCTGTCCCAGGCATGCAGGGTCCGCTTTGGAGAGGAGCACACTGTCTGATGCGAGGGAAGAGTCGCAGAGGGCACCCTCAAGGAGCTGCAGAAACTCGGTTTCTGAAACTCCATAGGTGGCATTGCGCTGCAGCATCTGCTGAAACGCAAGAGAGCCGCTGACGGAGCCGACCTCGAGGATCAGGCCAAGTCCAAGTGCAGTCGCTGGCAGAGACTGCGAGCGGCGGAACCGAGCGAATGCATCTTGAAAGGCATTGGCGGCGGTGTACGCTCCCTGGCTGGGAGTACCGACTGTTCCGACAATGGACGAGGTCATCAAGAAGAAGTCCAAGGGCAGCTTCTCGGTCGCGTGATGCAGGTTGACAGTGCCCGTCACCTTGGGCCGAAGAACCTTTTGGATCTGCGGCCATGTCGCGTTGCTGAAGAGAGCATCCTAAAATTTGGCTGTTAGTGTTTGGTCCTAGGTTATCAATTCTGATATAGCGTTGGGCTGAAAACGTACCCCTTCGACCATTGCTGCGTGGATAACGCCCTTGACCTGGTACCGGGCGGAGATGTCGCTCACGGCGGAAGCAACGGCCGCTTTACAAGTCACATCACAGCGAACTACTTGGGGACTGGCACCAACGGCCTCGAGATCCTGCACCAGAGAGACGGCCTCGGGCCTGTCGGCTCCGGACCGGGATAGGAAAACAAGATGGCGAGCTCCACGTTCAACCATCCACATGGCTAAGCTGCGTCCGAGGCCACCCAGGCCTCCAACAAGGAGATATGCTGCTGTGGGATCGAATTTGGCTCGCACGGCCGATCGGGCAACCTGTATTATTCAATTTAGCCCCTCGCTGCTAGGTGGTGGTGGTGGTGGTGGTGTCTTGGACCTTGGCAAGCTTACCTTGAGTTTTGCCGCAGGGTCGTCAAAAGTCATGACAAATTTTCCAGTGTGAACTCCCTTGGAGAAGTTGCTCATGGCAGGTTCCAGTTGAGAGATGCAAAATGAGCTCAGGTGCTGGATAGGCCCAACGACACCTTGGTCGACAAGAGCCATCATCTCATCCATAAGCCTACATCTTGGTTAGTTTACGAAAAAGAAAAGAAAAAAAAAGAAAGAATTTCGGGTTCAGGTTGAAAAGAAGAGCAAACTCAACGTACCTTTTGATGAGACTAGGCTTCTGGCGGTAGACAAGGCCAAGATCAAACGAAGAAAAAGTCGCGTTTCTCTTGAACACTTCCATTTCAAGCCTGCCACCGCCGAGCACATCGGTACGACCGACGTCGACGAAGCGACCCAGAGGAGCGATGAGTCTCCATGTTTCGTGCATCAAGTCTCCAGCCGAACTGCAAAGAATCACGTCAATGCCCTTTTGTCCAGTCGCCCGCATGATATCATCGACAGCACTGAGCTTTCGAGAGTTGAAGATGCGATGGGCGGCAACGCCCAACTCCTCGGTCAACACGGTGCGCTTGTCATCCGTGCCCACTGTCGCATAAATCTCTGCTCCGAGGTGTTGGGCTATCCGAATAGCCGCCATGCCGAGACCACCAGTGGCAGACTGGATGAGGACAGACTCGCCCTTGTCCAAGCGCGCGAGGTGCTGGAACGCGTATATTGAGGTGAGGTAGGCGACGGGCATGGATGCTGCACCTGGAGAGGAGATGCTGCTCGGAACCTGGGCAACCAAAGAGGCCGGCGAGCGAAGACGATTGCCCATGTTGCCGGGGATCATGCCGAAGACTCGGTCGCCCTTCTTTAGAGTCTGCACGGCTGAGCCAACGCGCGTCACAACTCCAGCGCCCTCGGTGCTGAGTTTGTCGAGGTCAAATCTGGCTGTGGCGACAGCAAGGTCCTATAATTTTAAAAAAGAAAAAAGAAAAAAAGATTAGCATGTATAAAACGCACAAGAAAGAAGAGATGAATGCTCCTACCTTGATATTAAGGCCAATGGCTTCCGTCTTAATCTCAACCCAGTCATCCTCAAGGGGCTCATCAAAGTCGGGATCGCTGCTAAAGTAAAGCGATGACAATACGCCGGGCTGTCGGTAGCGTGCTTTGATTGGTCCCTGAGATCCAAGGGTCGCTTGGCCAACGTCCTCTTCAGTGTTGCGCAGAGAGAACTGCTGATTGAGAGCGGCGTCGGTCAACAAGCGCTCAATGTAGAAAGAGCCTCCGCTCAACACACACTCTCTATCCACGCTATGGGGCGAGACGGCCTCTTCTAGTTCGCTGAGCTTGTGGGTAAGAAGCTCAGCAACTCTGCTCGGGCGCGTGTAGCTGGTGTGATCCAGTTCAACAAAGGCATATCGTGACTGCACATTTTCAGTCGCAATGGACCGGAGGAAACCCTTCATGACGGAGGATTCACCAGGAATCAGGAGATCGGCCCCGAGCCACACCAGCGACGAGGCAAGCGAAATGACTTGTCGCACAGCCTCGAAATAAGCGTCATCGCGGCAGGTAAAGGTGCCGCCATTGGCGTCGACGAAGCTGATGATGGGAGACTTGGGAGGGATTTCCTGGGCAGAGAAGACATCCACAAGGACAGGGCTGAATCCTTCTTGATGCAGCAGGTCAAATGTGACATCGGCCGCCAATGGAGCTGTGTGCGAATACACAAGAAAAACCTCTGCTCGCTTCTCCTTTTGCACGACTTGTGCGCTAGAGGGGACGACAGCCTTTGACAGCATGACGCTCGTCTGCTGTTGATCACCAGGATACTATCCCTGCCAATTAGCAAACATCCAGTCAAATGTCGATACCAACTTCTTTTCTTCAACTTACGTCGTGCAAAGAAACATCAATTCCTGAGAAGCCAGATTTCTTGAGAGCCGAGTCCCATGACTTCTCATCCACGCTGACATGCTCGCGGCCCCATTGCCCTGTCAGAGTGCGGAACAAGACTTCAGAAGCCAGAGTGAGGTGCGTCGTCTCAAGCAGAAGAAGCGACCCGGACGGTTTCAGAAGAAGGCGCATATTTCTCAAGGCAGTTTCGGGGCTCTCAAACTGGGTCAAAGAGCCGGCTGCAATGACGAGGTCGAATGAGCCAGCCTCGAACGATTGAGCCACGGGATCTTGCGTAATGTCCAGAGTCTCAAAGACGACGTGACCATGGTCATCGATTCGCGACTTGGCATCAGTGACACACCATCCCTGTGAGTCGGTCACAAAGTACTCCTGGAATCGCTTCGACGGCCTGCGTCTGAGCGTCTCCAAAGCTGCTAGAGTCGCTCCAGCTGATCCTGCGCCTACTTCCATGATGCGCATCCGAGGGTTCTTGTGAGCCAAAAGGTCCAACATGTTTTGAAGCTGCGAATATGCGCCCTGCACAAAGAGGCCTGAAGCATAAAGATCAGTCAACAGGCCATTCTCCATGAGCACTTTGACGCTGTTTGTTTCTCCAGCAAGCACCTTGTCGAGATTGTTGTGCAGTGCCACAAGGCACCTCGCCTCTGGGACGCTGTCCAGATTATTTGCCAATTTCTGAATCTCGGCGTTTCTCTTTCCATTGCCGAAATCGGTCACGGCCTGGTGTTTTGTTGATGCCACCCAGTTCTTGACCCAGTGGCAGAACCTGCCGTGATTCTCGCCCACGCCGCCCTCGGTCGCGGTTTCTAGCTTCTCTGCGATGCTAACCAGAACATGAACACTCAATCTCTCCAAAGCATCATTGGTAGCAATGTAGCTAACCATCTCCTGGGGAGGGAACATGGCTTTCGCAATAGACGGTGTCAGAGTGCCAATATCTGGTCTTGACACCGGACGCCAATACAACTCACGAGTTGTCTGCGCCGCGCTTGTATCCTCGATACCTTCATACGAGACACACTTTAGCTCTCCAATGTCTAAAAGAGGCGCTCCGGCAGAGTTGTAGAGCTGCACCTTGGCATAGACGCTTCGGAGGCCGACGAGATCTCCGCTGGCCACCCCCAAGGCCTGCTCTTCAGCGGAATCGGGCAACCAAACCGATACCTCGTCAGCAAAGATGGGGACAAATGCCTTTTTGAAATTCTCGACTTGCCCGGCGTGGCAGGAGATGAGGGCCAGCTGGATACAAGTATCCAGAGTCGCGGGATGAATCACATACTGTGACTCATTTTCGAAAGAACGAGTAGGACTGAGAGACACATTGGCCGATGCAGCATTCACACCTCGGTAGGCTTTCAGATCCGACAGGCCCTGGAATGCTGGGCCATAGCCGAGGCCGGCTGTGTGAAATCGCTTGTGCCATCGAGAAATGTCAAGCGACTTGGATCGGTCGTCAATCTGCAGCTTGTCGGACTCTGCAATAACCGTCTCGCCAGTTGCCACACAGATTGTTCCAGTACAGTGCTGAGTCCACACGTCACTGTTGGGCAGGATTGAGCCAATGCTAAACTTGTACCACTGCGACATGGCAGCGGCATTGGTCAAAGGCAGCCTCTCCATGTTGAGGACCGTCTCAACTCCGAGTTCGGTATCCTCGACGCGCAGTGCAGAGTTGATTGCCACTTGGCGAAGCTTGAACGATTTGATAGGAGCCGCATCGTCTACCTCGTGATGCAGCTGAGTGGCGGCCTCAATGGCCATTGTCATGTACGCAGCTCCTGGGAGAACGACATGGGGGAGAAGCTTGTGATCCTCCAGCCAGGGAAGATCCTTCTGGCGAAGAATGTTTCTCCACTGCGGGTGATTCTTTGATCCACCGGGCACGCGCGCTCCGAGAATGTCGTGGCGGAGATGCTTCCTGAGTCGATACTCCTTGTTGAATCGGTTCTCGTAGTGCGTTGGCTTCTCGGGATACGAGTACTTGTAAGGGGGCATATCAAGGCAGAAGAAGCCGTGTGACAACTCGAGCTTGCCCTGCTTCACTTTTTCCGTTGCATTCACAGCAACCAGATTGACCTCGGCGTTGTTGATGAAGAGATTGCCGGCGAGCGACAACATGCTCACAACGTCGTCCTCACCACGACGAAGGGACCCGAGACAGCTTGGCAGTGACGAACCATTTGCCTCGAGGTTTGTACGGATCTGCTTCAAGGGTCCGCCCAGTGCCGGGTGAGGGCCAATCTCAACAAGGAGATCTACTGGGCTTTCCCTAGCCAGTCTCTCGACGGCATTGGAGAATAGAACGGGAGACTCGAGGTTGCGTCGCCAGTACGCGGGATCAACGGAAACAGCCTCCTTCTTCATCGTCACAGAAGAGACCCATTCTGAGATGGGGAGTGCGGGCTCTTGCTGCACAAAAGAGTCAATCTCCAGCAGACCTCTGGTCGCGAGATCTTCGTACGGTTGGCCGAGGGCGGCCATGTGGTGAGAGTGGTATGCGTTTCCGCCCGTCTTTAGCACACGTGCAAAGACGCCCTTGTCGCTGAGCGTCTTGTTCAACGACTGGATTGCATCTGGCTCTCCCGAGAGGGTGACACTGTTGGGAGAGTTGACGGCGGCAATTTTGACCTCATCTTCCATGCCATCCAAATAAGACCTGGCCTCGCTGACACCAAGCCCAACCGCCATCATGAGGCCCGACCTAGTGTTGGTAGAGACGACTTGGCCGCGGAAATAGGCAAGAACAATGGCCTCACATGCCTTGAGATGACCAGCCGCATAAGCAGCCGCAATCTCGCCTGCACATTTTGTTAGAAGTAGCTCAAATCTAGCATGGGAATACCCCGCGATGTAGGTACTCACCAGACGAGTGTCCAACAGTGACTGCAGGCACAATATTCCACTGCCTCAACAACGCCAGGAGTGCGATTTGAAGTCCAGTGCAGACAGTCTGCGAGAAAGCCGGGTCGTGGATTTGGCTGGTGGCCGCTGGCTCAAGAAGCGCTCCCTCAATGGTCCATGAGGGTTTCAGGGTTAGAGCGCCCAGCACTTGGTCCAGGTATTGCACCGTCTGTTTCACGACTGCGAATTCGGAAAACAGCTTCGCGCCCACTAAAAAGAAAATAAAAAAGTCAGCAATAAACTGAAAACGAGGCTTGTCCCCGCTCACTTTGCGGCCATTGGGCTCCTTGACCGGTCAAGACAAAGCCGATTCGCTTCGCAACGGCGCTGGGTGCCTTGCTAGTCATGTCCGGTTTGATGCCGTCGGCAATGACCGAGCCGGATTCAACGACTGCATACGCGCGTCTGGCAAAGTTTGATCGACGGGTACCGAGAGTATAGAGAACATCGGCCCAGTCATACTGTCCCAGCAGACGCCCAGTCGAGGCAAGACTCTGTTTCAGAGCCGTCTCATCGTGCGCAGAGATTGGAAGCAGCATGTACGGTCGTACGCCCGCTCCTTTTACCTGAGCCAAAGGCGCTGTCTGGCACCAGCTGAGCGACTCGGCCAAGTCGACATGGTGGTTTGGGTTGCCATTGGCGTGGATCTTTCCGTTGGCGTGGCCATTACCATTGGCATGGCCATGACCATTTGTTTGGCCATTGCTGATGGCGTGGCCGTTGCCGTTGGCGTGACCATTGCCATTCACATGGCCGTTGCCGTTGACTTTACCGTTTGTTTCAACTGGTACCAAGGCTCTCGGAACATCTCCTGATACCAGAGGCAATCCGTGATGCTTGTAGCCAGGAATGACCACACTTGGGTGGTCTAAAATGGCGTGGCCGTTGGCACCACCATAGCCAAAACTAGTCGTCGTGTTAGCGGTCGCAGGAAAAGCTGCCATGACAGTTTCCAAAAAAAAAAAAAAAATACATGCCTGTTGATGCTAACTCGTCGCAGCCTGTCGGCCGGCCATGGTGTCATTTCCGTGACAACTTTGCATTTGGCCGTCTCAAAATCGATGGAAGGGTTGAATTTCTCAATTCTAATGGTGGCAGGAATCTCTCCATGTTCCATGGACAGGATGGCCTTCATGATTTGAGACATGGCACTGGCGGCTTCGCTATGTCCCAGATTGGGTTTGATCTACAACGGGCACGTTTTAGCGTCATTTCACCGGGGACAGGGTGTTAAATCGTACCGAACCAATTAGCAGCGGATCATCTTGGCGGCCCGGGGAGAAGACGCGGCCGATGGCTGAGACTTCGATCGGATCACCGACAGGGGTACCCGTGCCGTGGCACTCGGCATAACCAGTCTCGTCTGGGTTCAGGCCACCAGCGGCCTTGTACGCTTGTCTGATGACAGCCTCTTGGCCGTCGGGGCTGGGATGCGAGATGCCGCCCGTTTTGCCGTTGGCATTGAAGGATGTGCCGCGGATGACGGCGCGGATGGGGTCGCCGGCGGCCACGGCATCCGAGAGCTTCTTGAGGTAGATGGCGCCGAAACCCTCGGCGCGGGAGTAACCGTCAGCGGCGGCGTCAAATGTGTGGCAGCGCGACGTGGGCGAGACGGCGCCGAGCTTTGTTGTAAAGAGTTGGTTGTCTGGACCCAGGATCACGTTGGCTCCTGCGACGATGGCGGCGTCACAATCATCATTTCGGATGGCGGTCACGGCCAAGTGCAGGGCATACATGGACGCCGAGCAGGCAGTGTCAACCACTAAGCTGCGAGTCCAAATGTCAGCATAGCGGGAACAGTACACAGGCTTTGAGCAACACGGGGGGTAGGCAGAGGCTTACCTAGGTCCCTGGAGGTTAAAGACATAGTTGATGCGGTTGCTGAGAATGGTAGGACCCCCACCAGTCACAACATAGGGTAATGTGTGATCGGGGTCCCTATATTGCATCATTTGGTGCTCATTGTTGAAGTTTCCGACAAAAACTCCAGTCCTCGAGCCAAAGAACTTTTCGAGAGGCTCTCCAGCAGCCTCGACAGCTTCATATGTTACTTCCAGCAGCTTTCTCTGACTGGGATCCAAGGCCATTGCCTCGGTTGCTGTGATGCCAAAGAAGCCGTGATCAAAGTCGCGTGTGTCTTCATCCAGTACATGACCGCCCCTTGTGTACATGCTCCCCGGTCGCTTGCCATTGGGGTGGTAGAAGCCATCGAGATTGATGCGGTCCTCTTTGAACTCGGACCAGCCATCTCTCTTTTCTTTCAGCAAGTCCCAGAGTTGCAAAGGACTTCTGACGCCGCCTGGCCACCGGCACCCTGTGAGTTTGCCTTGTTATTAGTATGGGAAAAGTCTTGGACGGAAGACTGTTGCATGTGGCTTACCCATGCCCACGACGGCTATCAGGTCCGGGGACTGTGATGGAGAATCTGATGTGGGATGTGGTTGAGTCATGTTGTTTGAGCAGTTTCGATGAATGTTGTGGTAGAGAGATAATTTGAGAGACTTGAAAGCCAAGTTGAAAACAACGTCTTATGATGACAAGGTAAGGGCTATAGCTCGAAAAAGTTGGAGTAAATTAAAGTGAGCTTGATGCTAACGTGTCAAAGAACCGGGGAACAGACATGTACTTCAAGTAAAGGGACGGCAATTTACCCCCGTGAATACTCGAGTACGGACATGTCAGGCTGCAATGCTAGAGAAGTAGACTAGTCACATTGCCGACTATACAATTCGAGATAAACACTTAAGGGATTATGACGCCTTGATGCAGGCGCGGCCGAGACTCGATAGGAATTTGATAGAGCCGGCTTCTCGGCAGGTCGAGACCCTACCCCGGTGCTCAGCTGTCTTCGCCTTGCAGTAGTCGAGACAAAAAAAGGTATACACGGCGGTGTCATATCCACCATGTGTTATCAAGTCAATGACTGTCTCGCATAACTTGCGTACAAGTGCAATTCGTAGAGCAGTCTCTACAGCCCGAATCGGCAGCGGCACTCGGAAGTAGGGTAGGGGGGGGCGTGTGAGTAACACAGATAGATCAAAAGCTAGAATAATGGAAGAAGAGCGCAAGGACAGTGAGACTAATGCAGAGTCTCCACCGGACAGGGCTTTCGGATGACTCGTCTTGAGCCCTTTGTTTTCATGACGCAGCGTATCCGTCGGATAACTTTAGGATGATAACCCTGGGCGTGGCGTCGACTGATGCCTGCCGGGAGATGGCAACTTTCCTTGGCTGTCGATGACATTTCGTTGATCCATTCGCCCGAAATGACTGCATCCAGGAAGATTACGGCGCGACTCGAATTCCATGCGTTAATTCGGCTCCCCACAACTCATCTCGCGTTTGGTGTAGTTCCTGGACAGGCGCTCCAGACAACAGAATTAGTGTCGCCGCATACGAGAAGCTCGTGATGGTCTTACTGAAAAACACAAATGCATATTTTCCTTTCATTCTCACATAAATTTATTACTGGCTTGATAATATTCACATCTTCCTTTCAATGAGGCGTTCTACGTCTTGTCTACAGCATATGTGACTTGAAGTTCAGCCAACCTAGCTGATAGTTGCAGTCGCAAATCTTGATCAATTTTCCTCCTGACCCAGTTTGACCTCAATCAGACCCATGATTCCCTTTCCATGAACATGAACAACCTGTTATGCGTTAGTATACATCTTGGACTCAGGAATTTGGCAACACTCACTTCGAAGCGGGGGTCTGCTGCCTGGAGCAGAGTCTCAAACTCTACGAGAGTTCGCTGCTTGGCAGCATAGCCATTGAGCATGTGAATGTCAATCTGTCTCAGGTGGTACTCTTCCACCTTGAGCTCCTGGTTAGGCGGCGGGAGCAGCATGTCGTTGATCAGCAAGTTAGTGCCGGGGGCAGACTTCTCCATGGCGGGCACAAAGGACTTGAAGATCTTGACGCAGACCTCGTCGGGGTAGTTGTGAATGACCTGGCGCAGGAAAAAGAGCCCCGCGTCCGTGATGGGCTGCGGTTCATAGAAGCTGTACTGCATAAATGAGACGCGGTCCTGGACGGGGGGGTAGTCGGGCCGCCTGGGGCCCTGCTCGAGCATGACGGTGTTTACATCCTGAACAAGGAACCTGAGGCTGGGGAATTTCTATCAATTTGTGTGAGCTGCACTGCAATGAAAGGATGACAAGCTCCTGAGGAATCGACTCACAGTGGCCAGGTGGATAGACACATGTCCGCTTCCACCGCCGACATCAACAACCTTCTTGTCGCCTAGGCTGGCCCACGGGAATCTTTCTGTCAGTTCCTCGGTGTCGCGGTTCACTGTCAACGTCAATGATGAATGCATTTTCGAGTAAAAGAAGCATGGCTTGACTTACTCTGGACATAACCAGCCATGGCTGAGGCGAATCGCGCGCCACGCTCAGGGTTCTCGGCATACCAAGTATACGGAGAGGTTCCAAAGCGCAGGTTGAACGCGCTGTCCTTGGCCTCGGACACGTAGGGATTCTTTTGAATAGACGTGGCAGTCAATGAAGCCGCCTCAAACATTTCGTCCGCCCTGAACGCCACGGGTTAGTTGGCCAGATGACAAGGATCAATGGGAGAGAGCCTACTCAAAGGCGAAACACTGCTCAATGTCCTTGTTGCTGGCAATGAATGCAGACAGCGCGGTGTGCTCGAAGCAATCGTCGTCAATCTCCTGAAAGCAGCGCTGGGTGGTTAGAAACTTCATGACGCGGCGCAGGCGGTCCTGGTCCATCTGGGCCTTGCCGGCCATCTCCTTGACGGAGATGGGGCGGTCCAGTGGCACAATGGTAAAGTATTTGAAGCGCAGAGCGACTTGCCAGGCGGCAAGGTCGTGGTGGCAACAGCAAAAGGTTCGGATCCATTGGAGGGGGCCCGTGGCCAGCAGGCTGAGATCGTTGGCGGTCTGGTTGAGGTCGTTGCGGATGGCCTCGTAGTCGCTGTTCTCCGGGTGCGGAGCAGAGCTGGCAGAAAAGTCGGGCTCCTCGAGGCCGTTCTCCTCGAGATAGCTCACCAGCCTCTCAGCGTGCTTGAGAGCCTCTCGCGCAGTGGCAAGGATCAAAGACTATCCAGTCTCTTAGTATGCAAACCTCCAGTGCTGGAATTTGTATAGTATTTTTGCTTACTTGGCGCTTGGAGACGGCCATGGTTGTGTGATGAGTTTAGGTAGATTGCGAGATGGCTTGCTTGCTTGCTTGCTTGCTTGCTTGCTACTGCAGTATGGGAAGCTGGAATGAGCAAAAGGCTTGTTTAATTCTTAGGAAGGCGGTTTGTCTGCAGAACAAGTAGACTTCTGTAAAGAAAACGTGAGTGGATTGTCCTTACTATCCCTTTGAGCGCAATATGCAGAACACTCTAATGCTGCTTGTGATTTACCCTTCTATTCGCTAGAACGGAGATGGCGTTGAGGCAGACTTACACTAGTACTTGTATTTTAGTAGGTACATATCAGAAAATTAAGTATCTATTTAAGCATGCTACACGACCGGCTGAAATCCTTGTAAGAGACCGCGGTGGAGCCAGAAGAAGCCATCTGGTTATTTCTGGATTTGAGGCTTTGTCATGATTGGGTTATCTACCCTCCACATCTCGGTTCTAATAATTGGGGCCCGAGCATCCCGACTCCTCGTTTTATCGGGAATTTTTCGTCTATAGACGATGATTACAGGCTTGGCGCTAACTTTCAGCACCAGTTTCACCTTTGAGTTTCTTCGTACATAAGTAAACGTCAGGTCCAAAGGGGTCAAAGGCCAAGTCGGAGTGGGGCGTTTTTTTACAGGGAAGTTCGGGGAGCTCGCCGCAGTGCTTGGCGTCCAGGAATGATGTTGTAGCCTCAGCTTGTAGTTGGCTTGGGACGCTAACTCACAAAGCATGTTCAGGCTCCGGCCGGGCTCCAGGCCTCAGGTGACATTGCAGATACGGCATCCCGATTATGTACATGAATGACTGAGCGCCAGCAGGCGAGGGCTTTATTGGCCAACGTAATAATGAAGCTACGCCTGCAAGCTAAGGTCGTCATCAACTTAATTGCAGACGGTCAAATCGGACGGCACATGCGTTAGTGTCTCTATTTAGTGCTGGCCCACTGTGCGTAGCCGCAATGTACATACCCGCCATAGTTGGCCTGCATGCGGGGTAAGAGTGACTTCATCGCTAATTCTACGCCCTAGTGTTTTTAATAAAAAAGAATAGAGGATAGACTATATTTAATAGCCTCGAAAAGATTATACATACTAGTAGTATCTTAACATACCTTCCTGAAAAGTATCGCTAGGAGACTTGTAGATACCTTGATTTATATAGAATCTACGAGTAAGATAAACTCCCTTTTTCGCAGTATATTACTCTACAATACGCTATTATTACCCTGATTAGTGATTAATGTAATGCGGTGGGTGCTGTTGCAATCTTTCAGGGTTGCAGTGTAAATTACAGGCATGTACAGACCTTGCACACCACACAGACCGAGATTGCGGGGAGAACGATGTCACCGTAGGATCAACTTTGATGACATTCAGACCAACGCTAAACTATTCTTTGCACTTTGTGCGAAAACACAGCAACTAACACCCACGTCGAGCGAACTAGGCACACTACTTTGTCGCAACGGCCCTGTCCCTGAACAAGATTTCGTACTCGGGGTTGGGAATATCCATGTCGAAGAACATGATGTTCTCGGGCCGGCCGCCGGGCCCCAGCTTCAAGTCGTAGCGCTGCAGAATCTCAATAATGAGCAGCTTGCTAATCAGGCTGCCCATGAACCGGCCGGGGCACATGTAGCGGCCGTGGCCAAAGTGCAGGCTGCCGCCGTACGACGAGGTGAACTGCAGGCCGTTTTGCTCCTTTTCGCTCTCGCGGCGGAGGCGCTCGAAGCGGAAGCCGTCAAACTCCTCGCCCTTGTCAAAGTAGTCGTCGGACATGGACATGGGAACGCCGGCAAAGCAGACGTGGGCGTCCTTGGGGAGGACGTCGCCAGTCGACAGCGTGTGGTCCTTCATCATTTTGCGATTGACAGATACTACTCAAGGTCAAGTACGTGGTTAGCTTGAAGTGCATCTCGAGGGCCTTTTCTGGGGCGGAAGGGGGGCATATATATACGCTTCGACGGCGGGTGGAACCTCTGAGACTCCTTCAGGAAACTGTCGAGGAGCCACAATTTGGACAAGTCGGCATTGGTCATGCCGGCGGTGTCGCCGCCGAGGACTTCCTGTATTTCCTGTCGCAGCGGCGGAGCCCAGCGTTCAAAGTCGCTCGCCAGGTCCATGAGGGCATTGGTGATGGTGTTGGAGGTTGTGTGCGCCGCGCCAAAGCTCACGCCGGTCAGGCGGTGCGCAATCATGTAGACGGAGGACTCTTCCGGGCTCGACGTCTCCACCAGCCACTCAAGTGTCGTCATCTCCTCGCTCTTGACGTGGGCTTTCCACGATTCGGGATGGTCGCGGGCCCAGGCCATCTTTTGCTGGATGACGGGGCGGGCCAGTCTGCGAATGGTGCGGCGGCACTGCTCGATGCGCCAGCGGTAGGGTGTCAAGAGGGCGACAAAGGGTCGCGCAAAGTCGGGCACAAGCTTGAGGTAGACGGCGCACTGAAAGATGTTTTGTGCGTATCCAATGACGGCGGGAACCCACTCGGGATCGCGGCAAATGTCAGTGCCGACAATGGTACGCGCTACCATTTGCGAAACGAGCTGAAGAATCTCTGGTTGTGCCTTGACAGGGGTGTATTCTGTAAAAAAGAAAAAAAGAAGCAAAAGCTTCAAGTTAGAATAACGCTAGAGAGACTGCTATAAAGTTGGTACAGACCGCTGTAGGAACCAAAGTGCTTGTGAAAGGCATACGCGGCCTCGTTGGCCGCAGGTTCAATCTGCTGGCCAATCTTGGCAATGTACTGGGTTTTGATGGCATCGATGGTGGCATGGCCAAAGATGTCATAATCCAAACTTGTCCAGTTGCCAACAAAAAACTAGAAATGAGTTAGAGGACCGGAGACGACGAAGGATGAAAACGTAGGCTGGGGGGGTCCTTACGTCCGAGGTCGCGTGGGAGTTGCTGGCAATCTCCCTGGGCAGGTCTCTAATCTCCTGGAGATTGCGCGGGGGCAGGACAATAGAGGTGCGATCGAGAGAGGGGAGGGTAAAAATGGCATTGGGAAACTTCTTGAAGGAGCTGTGTATGAGCTGAGGGCCATGCTTGAACCAGTGCACACGCTGGCGGATGCCCTTGAAGACGCGATGGTTGGAGTCGACACCGACGTAAGGGTAGTGACTCTTGGCCAGAGGATTGTGTGTAAAGACGAGGAGCAGTATGACTGTGGCCGCCGTCGCCGCCACAAAGGCTGCGAGGGCGGGATGGGCGGTTCCCAGCTCGCGAAGGGATTCTACCAACGAGGCAAACATGCTGATGAATGGAGGAAAAAGCGTAGGTAGTGAACGAGCAGTGCTGTTACGGAGGGGATGGGGTTATTTGCTTAAAGGAGATTACAGAGGAGAGGCTATCCGGCAGGTTGATGTTATATCGGGATACATACAGCTGCGACGCTGTTGCTGCCGTCTTTAGTGTTTTAGCGGCGACGCAGAGAATAAGCTGTCACGGCAAGAGATGCAGTGCAGCTAGGATAATGGTCGAGCTATTTGACCCAGCCAATGATTATCTACTGAGGGTAATCAAAGCTCGTGTCCAGCTAGTCAAGTCAAAGATTGATCAAGACAGTCCAACTAACAAGCACAGATACCAAGTCGGGGTGTGCAACTAACTCGGCAGGACAGGACACGCCCAGCGGGTCTGCGCATGCTTATGTATGCCCCGTCTGCCCCCTGCACTGAACATCCATCAATTGTCAATCAGTATATATGTATGTACAAAGTATGTAGTTCAGTCTCCACGCCCAACAGTTTTCTGTTTATACTATGTTACCGTTTAACCGCACCCTGGGGTGCACCGGATTTTGCGGGGTTTGGGCCGTTGGTGCGTGGTGGGGCGAGGTAGATGGTGGGGCCCAAACGGGCGCTGCCTCGAACATTAAAAGAAGTCCAACTTTTCTTGTTGGTGACTTTTCCTTCCCCCCCCTTCTTATTCAGACAAGCCAACTACTTCTCATCACCAAGCATTGTCTTTCTCACATCCTTGCTGTTCCAATAAGAAAAGCCGCCCAAACGAAAAACAAAAGAGAAAAGAACAGAAAGACGCAAGTATACAGTCCCCCCACCAGCCATCATCATGTCTACTACCCCTACCTGGCTCATCACCGGCGCCTCCAATGGCCTCGGCCTGGCGCTGGTGCTCCATGTCCTCGAGCGCGGACACAAGGCCATTGGCTCCGTTCGCAGCAAGACCAAGTCAGCTTCTGCCGTGGCGCAGATCGAAAAGGCTGGCGGCTCCGTCGTCGAGATGGATATGACCGAGTCCAAGGAGAGCATCACCACCAAGGTCCAGGCCCTCGGCAGCATCGACTACCTAGTCAACAATGCAGGATACTCCATCTTGGCGGCCTGCGAGCAGATAACGTACGTTGTGGCGTTGCTTCAGATTACTCGCATTCAGTCCCCGCATGCAGCCCCTCCCTCCATTCAGCTTCCATACAATTCACAATTCACCCTTCGGTCACACCTCCCCCCCCACCCCCCAGCCGTGCATTCTTCAGCCTCTCGACCAGTTTCCCCTTTTGTCTAGATCCCACTAGCATCGGCCAAGTTTCTTGGACAGATGGGTGCCAAGTTCCTTGGACAGATGGGGGGCTGAGACCATCTTGACGAAATCTCCGCTAACCTTGGCAAAAAAAAAAAATAGTGACAAGGACGCCCACCTCCAGCTCGACACCAACTTCTTCGGCCCCTTGTACGTCATACAGGCCGCGCTCCCAGGCATGCGCGGCAACAAGTCTGGCACCATTGTCAATGTCTCGAGCGTCGCGGCCCGGGACCCGTTGGCTGCCTGCTCGCTGTACGCCGCCTCCAAAGCCGCTCTCGAGGCCGCCTCCGAGGCCCTGGCCAAGGAGGTCGCTCCCCACAACATTCGCATCCTCCTTGTCGAGCCCGGCAATTTCCGCACCAACTTTGTCAGCGCCGTGAGTAATCTAGCCCCAACTTACCCCGAAGCCCCTGCTCACTTGAAATATGTCGGGTTGCATCCCGTCCATGGCCTCCCACGCTAACACGACTCTTACGAACCATTTCCAGCTGTCCGATATGAGCCCCGACGCGTCCACCGTCCCAGAGTACTACGATGACCCCGTCGGCATCATTGTTCGCAAGTTCCTCACTGTTCACGGCAAGCAGATTGGCAACCCCACCGAGGGCGTCCAGCGCATCTTTGAGGCAGTCACCGGACAGGGTCTTGCTGGCAGTCTCACCGGCAAGTGCCTGCGCCTGATTCTCGGATCGGACGCGCTCCGAAGAATCAAGGCCTGGAATGAGAACTGGGCCAAGGAGGTTAGCCTCCAGGAAAAGACTGCTGTTAGCACCGACTTTAAGGAATAGTTAATCTTGTATTTGGCCATTATCACCACTAGCTAGCTCTTCTAGAAGCTCGATACAAGTCGCAAGAGTGGATAGATGCCAACTTGATCCCATGTTGATGTTACAATCCCATTCCCATAAGGCCTCCAACAACAACAAGTGCAACACATGAAAGACATACGAATACTTTGAGGGAAATGATGATTAAGTATTCATCTACTTGAAAGGTACCGACAAGTAATGCTTACATGATTAATCATTCACAGCCAACTGCTATAAGCTATTTATGAAACTTTATGCGAGATAGAGAAGCTGACATGTTCGTCTACGTAAGTGGCTTCCGGCAAATGCTGAGTATGCTTTTTTGCATGCTTATCGTGACGGATTCTAACCAAGCTCGGCGCGCATGCGAGGTAATCGGTCATCGGCGCAGAGACGGAGAAATATCCCTGTGCGTAAGCGGCTACCGGCACAGCATTGCCTGCCCCCTCATACCTAGCAGCTTATCGTTGACCAAGTTTCAATCAGGCTCCCAAATGCGCGGCAATGGATTCAACTTGCGGCAACTATGGACTCTTTTTTTCACTCGCAGCAACGCAAGAAAAAAAAAGAAAGAAAAAGAAAAAAAGAAGAAAAAAAAGACAAAAAAGAACTGCTTCTAGATTGTATACACCAACTTTTCCCCGCTCACCGTCACGCCCGCCTGCATCTCCTCCAGGCCCTTGAGCACGCCCTCGAGCCCGCTGCCCGTCTTGTTGAGCGCCGCCCGCAGCGGCTTGATGCGGCCGCTCTCGAGCAACGGCTGCGTGAGCCAGAGAAAGAACTCGTAGTAGGCCATCTCGGCCGGGTCGGGGCGCACCAGGTCCTCGCCGAGCCAGTAGTACGACTCGCCCTGGGCGTCGTACCCGCGCACAAACGGCTGGCCCGTGACGCGCGGGTTCGTCCTGGCCAGCAGCTCGTAGTCGGCGGGCATGATGGTGCCGTAGGTGCCGCCGGGGCCGTCGTCGTCGTCGTCGCCGTCCGACATGGCGGCCGCGCAGATGCCCGCGCCGTCGCCGGTGCAGTCCCACGCGTGCAGCAGCGCGTTGTTGGTCAAGGCCTTGATGTCGGCGGCGCACGTGGCCGAGTTGTAGTCAAAGGCGGCCGAGGCCCCCAGCGACTTGACGAGGTCAAAGTTGGCGGGGGAGCAGGTGGTGATGACGGTCAGGCCGGAGAGCTTGGCGAGCTGGATGCCGGCCATGCCCGTCGAGGTGCTGCCGCCGTAGATGAGGATGGGGAAGGGCACGGCGGCGGGCTGCGTAGGGAGCGGGATCTGGAGACCTTTGTACAAGCCTTGGCCCTGGTTTTCGAAATATAAGTCGCTGTTCTGTGCATCGGGTTGTTTTACTTCTTTTTGGAGTAGAAAGGGTTTGCAAAACGTACGACGGTCATGATGGCAACGCCAAGCGACGCAGCCTCTTCAAAGCTCATGTTGTCGGGAATCTTTCTCTGGACGCAGGCCTTGGCAATGGCGAGCTCTGCAAACGCGCCTGATTCGTGATTGGCACGATTCCTAGCTTTCAGTTACTATTTTTTTTTCTTTTTTTTTCTTTCTTTTTCCTTGTCTTCTCTCCTCCCAGAGATGGGGGACATCATTGGACTTACGAGCCATGGACCCAGCCGGAGATGCGGTCGCCCTTTTTCCATCCTTCGACATTCTCGCCCACCTCCTCGACAACGCCGGCATAGTCGCAGCCGACGCGGCATCCAATGTCGGCGCCTCCCCAGGCGACGTGCTTCCAGTCGGTCGGGTTGATGGCGACGGCCTTGACGCGGACGAGCAGCCAGCCCGGGAGGACCTTGGGCAGCAGCACGTCGCGGACGGCGGCCCTGCGCAGTTCGACGACGACAATGGCTTTGGTGGTCGCAGGAGGCATCTTGTTGGAGTGTATTCAAAAGTTTGTTCAAAATGTTTTTTTTTTTGTCTCTGTTAATTTCGTCTCTGTCAAATGAGCTTGGCTTCCACACAGCGCTTTGCCAAGAGAACTTACCATGCAGGCAATTCCCTGAGGATCGGCGACGACTCATCCTCTCCCTGTGCGCATCTTACTCCCGTCCAACCCCTAACTAACGTGGCGTGGTGTTATCTCCTCTGCGGCTGAAGCCATCGTTTGTAGTAATCACCTAGTGCCCATGTGCTGTTCGTCCCGCCCCCGCACCTGGGCGTCCCTTTTTTATAAAACTATGGAGGCGGCCCGTTTTGCTATTCCTACGCCCCCACCCTCACGCCTCGAGTCTGGCTAGGCCCTCGCAGTCATGCAATTCCTGAATCCTTTCAACAGGTTTCTTTGCTTTTTTTTTTTTTTTCGCCGCCTTCTTCCGCTGTCGATTCTCATCCTACTCCTCCTTCTCTAGCCCCCTTCACCCTCCCCATTCTAGATCCACGCGCTGTCGGCGGCACAATGGACCTCGACACGGATGTCCTCATCATTGGGGCTGGCATGTCCGGCCTTGGCTTCGCCGTGCAGCTCGTCAAAACACATGAACACCGAAGCTTTGAAATCGTCGAAAAGGAAGAGCATATTGGAGGAACCTGGTGGGTGAACTCGTACCCGGGATGCGGAGTCGATGTAAGCCAACATATTCCATCAACACCATGACAATCCGGCAGGGCCACTGATAGTCACGTAGGTGGTTGCGCATTATTATTCCTACTCGTTTTGCATGAACCCCAACTGGTCGCGAATGTATCCTCTGCAGCCAGAAATTCTGGCCTACTATGAAATGGTCGCGGCCAAATACGGCATTGAGAAGCACCTTCGGTTGCAAACAAAGGTGGAATCAGCGTACTGGCAAGAAACTTCCGGTACATGGTTGGTCAATCTCAAGAATCTGAAAACATCAGAGACATATCAACGGCGATGCAAGATTCTCATCTCGGCCGTCGGAATTCTCTCCGAGCCCAATAAATGCGACATCAAGGGCTACAAGTCTTTCCAGGGCGCCTTGTTCCACAGCACGCAATGGGATCACTCTTTCGACTACCAGGGTAAACAGGTCGTTGTCATTGGTATGTATGCATTTCTTCAATTTCGTACCTCATCGCTCGCACTCTGACGGCGGCAACAACAGGCAACGGCTGCAGCGCCAGTCAAATTGTCCCAGCCATCACGCAAGGCGACGGGGCAGTCAAAAAGGTTACCCAGTTTGCCCGCCAGGCGCAATGGGTCTTTGAGCGAACAAACCCCGAATACACGGACAACTTCAAGCTCATGATGCGCTGGGTGCCCTTTGCCATGCGTGCCTACCGCGCCATGCACAACTACTACGCCGAGATGGACTTTAAGAGCTTCCCCACCGAGGCTGGCGCGGCGATTCGCAACATGTACGCAAATTACCAGGGCGCATACATCAAAAGCGCGTCGCCCGAAAAGTACCACGACTTTCTCGTCCCCAAGTCCGAGGTCGGCTGCAAGCGCCGCGTCATGGACTCGGATTATCTCCAGAGTCTCGGGCGCGACAATGTAGAGCTCGTCTACAGCGACCCCATTGAGGAAATCCTCCCAGAGGGCGTGCGCACAAGGTCGGGACGCATCGTCGAGGCAGATGCCATTGTCCTTGCCAACGGCTTCCAAGTCCAGAAGCCGCTCCTGACGCTGAACCTGCATGGACAGGGCGGTGTCAGCGTTGCCGATCATGTAAGTGTACACTTGGCGAAAGCGCGCCGGGCCACCATCTCTCTCGCGCAGGGGGCTAACAACGTGAACCACAGTGGGACAAATTTAGTCAAGGCGCATCTTCTGCATATTTCGGGACTTGCCTCTCCCAGTTCCCCAACTACTTCATCATGATGGGGCCCAACACCGCGAGCGGCCACGGCTCCGTGTCGTACATTACCGAGTGCCAGATCAACTATACCCTGCGCGTCATCAAGCCAGTCCTAAAGGCTCTCCGGGCCCAGCGCTCCAGCCTGCCGGCGCTGCAGCAGCAGGCGACCGACGTAGTCTGCGTGAAGCCCGACGCCGAGCAGCGCGATGTTGACGACGTGCAGGAGAGGGCCAAGGACATGGTCTGGGCTTCCGGGTGCACCTCGTGGGCCCTGGACGAGACAACCAGGAGAAACACGACCATGTACCCCGACTTTCAGTACAAGTATTGGCTGAGGAGTGTATTCGTGGCTTGGGATGACCTGCAATTTACCACTTCGCCGGCGCTGGCCAAGTCCCTGGCGAGCAAATCCATCGGTGTCGGAACATGGGTTGCGCTTTTGGCGGGCGTCTCCGTCGCTACGGCCGTCTTGTACGAGAAACGGGCAGTTCTGAAGAGTCTAATTGGCATCCAGGAAATTTAGGCTACTTTGTGTTTTGCCATTGTCTTTTGCCACCCTTCAGTACTTGTTGTCGCCAGTATCTCAAATTAAAATTCCATAGTCAGATATATTCGTTTTTCGACAAGACACTCAGCTTCCGATGAAGCAATTAGCGTAGCGAGGCAGCAAAATAGCTTGTCCTCTACCCAGTAATGGATGGATGCATCGACATCAAGCTTCCATGCAGCTACTGCCGCTGACCCTTTGAGCTCGGCCCAGAGTATGACAAGCCAAACATTTCCATGGCCCATTCCTTGAACTCTGTCAGTGTCCATTTGGAGCCTCGTGTTAGATGAGCCATGGTTCTACACGGTAATTTGACGCTACAAATGCGGGAGTGGTTTAGGCGTAGGTAGACAAGGCACTCCCCGCTTGAGATAAAGCAAAGTACCAAGTAAGAAAATGATTAGTTCTAGCTTGATAACTTGATATATAGTCCTTGTGATAAGTTAACTACAACTCCCGAGTTAATACCTTGTTATTAGTCCGGAACAACCAAGCTGCGACGCTAAAAAGTAGGCGTTCTATTAGTAGACGGGCCGCCTGCCACCCCTGCCCTTGTCTACAACCCACCGTGCCTACGGCTGAAGAATTTGGCACTGCTTCTCTTTTCACTCCCTAAACCATTACGGTAAAGAGGTCGAGGCCGCGGGCCACTAACGTACATTATGAACTGATGTGCTGGGGCGGCCAGCTTTGCGAAAAACGCGAGCCCCCCCCCGGGTAAATGGGCCTGGTGAGCAAGTGAGCGAGAGAAAGAGGGACAGAGGGCTCATTCGAGAAGGGGGGTTTGAGTTTGGGGTCTGCCTATGAATTCCACAATGGTTTTCGTCCCCCTCCCCCCCCAATGCCGGGTCAGAAAGCCATTGGAGCTTACGAATACTTGAGCTGACTATCATGGCGTAGCTGCTGCCGAGTATAAATCATGTCTGTCGGCTGACAGCCTATTGAGCTCTCTCTCTCTCAGTGTTGGAGCAATTTGACGCCGTGTTGTTGCTCGGCTTCTTTTTCTTCTCCTTCTTCTTATTGTTCTTCTTCTTTTCCAAACATGCTCCTCTCCGACTTGAAGACGTCGGCCATCTGCGCCGTCCTGGCGGCGCTGTCCGCTTCTCCAGCTGCTGCCATCCGGCCCTCGGGAAGCTCCTTTGGCGTCCCCGGCGTCAATGCCACATACGATTACATTGTTGTTGGCGGCGGCAACGCTGGCCTTACTCTGGCCACCCGTCTCGCCGAGCAGCAGGGCGGCACCGTGGCCGTCGTCGAGGCTGGCTCCTTTTACGAGACCGGCAACGGCAACCGCAGCCAGGTGCCCTTTTTCGATCACTACTACATATCCAAGAACAAGGCCGATTGGCAGCCCATGGTGGACTGGGGATACATTACCACCGCGCAAAAGGTATGCAGAATCCCTCCCCTTTCACACCCTTCCACTTCTTCCCCCCCCTCCCAAAAGAATGGCCAATCGGCAAACATACCGTGCCGCTGCAAGGGAGCAGATCGCTCATCTAACGTGGCGATGCAGCATGCATACGACGCTGAGCTGCACTATGCACGCGGCAGGTGCCTGGGTGGCTCCTCGGCAAGAAACTACATGATCTACCAGCGAGCCAACAAGGGTGCCTATAAGCGCTGGGCGGACGCCGTCGGCGACCAGAGCTACTCGTTTGACAGATTCCTGCCCTTCTTCAACAAGGCCATCTGCTTTACGCCGCCAAACAACAGCCTCCGCTTCGCCAACTCGACCCCGTCCTACGATGCCTCCGTCATGGGCAACTGCACGGGCCCGCTGTCGGTCACCTACACCAACTATGCGCACTCGTTCGCGTCGTGGTCCATCAAGGGCCTCCAGTCGCTGGGCCTCAGGGTCTTCCCCGGCTTCGCCAGCGGCTCGCTCGTCGGCGGCCTGTCGTACGTCATGTCCACCGTCGCGGTCAAGGAGCAGACGCGCGACTCTTCCGAGACCTCCTTCATGAAAAGGGCGCTGGACCTGCCCAACTACAATGCCTATGTCATGACGCAGGGCAAGCAGATTACCTTTTCGTCTGACAAAAGGGCCACCGGCGTCTGGGTCGACACGCTCGGCCTCCGCTATCACCTCACGGCCAGGCAAGAGGTCATTGTCTCCTCGGGCACCTTTGCCTCGCCCCAGCTCCTCATGGTGTCCGGCGTCGGCCCCGCAGAGACGCTCAACAAGCTCAACATCCCCGTCGTCGCCGACCGCCCCGGAGTCGGGCAGGGCATGCAGGACCATCTCTACTTTGGCCCGAGCTACCGCGTCAATGGCCTCACCACGTCGTCCCTCCTCGACGACACGGCCATGGCCGGCGCCACCCGCCAGTACCAGAACAGCAGCACGGGAATGCTCACCAATCCGTCCAACGACATCATCGCCTGGGAAAAGTTCCCCAGGCACCTCCGCAGCGCCTTCTCCAACCGCACCCTGCAGGCCCTCGCCAGCTACCCTGCCGACTGGCCCGAGATTGAGCTCCTCGCCATCAGCTCCTGGCTCGGCTACCAAAACACCTCGGGCTCCGACCCCAACGACGGCCACCAGTACGCCACCATGGGCGCCGCGCTGTGCATGCCCCGCTCCCGCGGCAACGTCACCATCAGCTCGAGCGACAACGCCGTCCAGCCCGTCATCGACCCCAACTTCTTCGCCGACCCGGCCGACGTCGAGGTCGCCGTCGCCGCGTACAAGCGCGTCCGCGAGTTTTGGCTGACCCCCGAGGTGAAGCCGTTCCGCGTCGACGACATTGAGGCCTTCCCCGGCCTGCATGTCAGGACAGACGCCGACATTGAAAGGATTATCAAGCAGAGCTTCCAGACCATCTTTCACGCCGCGAGTACCTGCTCCATGGGCAAATCGACCGACAAGATGGCTGTTGTGGACAATCACGCCAGGGTGTTTGGCGTGTCAGGCCTCCGTGTCGTTGATGCTTCCATCTTTCCAATCCTCCCGCCCGGACACCCTATGAGCACAGTCTGTACGTTGACATCTCTTCCGACTTTGACCTCTACATCTCCCCAATGCTAACATGTTGGTAGATGCACTTGCGGAAAAAATAGCGTCTGATATTACGGGTAAATACTAGTACGAAGACGGGCGCGTACTAGATTTATGTGTATTATTAGAATAGCTTCATATCTATTAGCTAATGATATGCCCTTTCAAGTTGATTAACACACTTAAATTTCCCTAAAACTAACAGCTTCTTTTATTAATTTTTTTCCTTTTTTATTCTTATGTGTTCTCAAAGAAAAAGTAACCAGACATGTTCCGCGTTACACTTTACAGAGCTATTAGGTAACTCTTGTGCATCCAATACTCTGCACGCGTATCGCCTCTCGGCTACGCGCCGTAGTACCGCGCACAGCTCTACGCTGTGTCACGCCCCCTGGAGCATGCGTACCTCGGTCGAAATACATGTACCTGAAACTGCGCAAGCATAGAATGCTGCACCAGTCGACTGCAAAGGAAGGACAAGTGGTTTGTCTGCCTTAGGGGGGGGGAAGGTAGGTGTCGAGTTCTATTTCCACGCTTCCCCCGAGGTGCTTGCTGGCTACTAGTTATCCTAATGTGAATAAGAATACCTACAATGTCAACGAAGAAACGACAATCGCGACATTATGATCATGACAGCAACGGCCACCAATGACCAAATTACAAAGAGTCGACGCTTAGAAGCAAAACAGGCTCCCGAGGTTGGACCGGACCGGCGGTGAAATCGCAAGAGTCTGGTGCGACATTGTACAAATGCTGCTGTATTCGATAAATGTGTATACATGCAAAATATCCAAAACTTTGTGTACGGCTGGGTGCATCGCACGGCGGGAAATGAGCTGTTCATGGCCAGCCGTTCGCGGAGCTGCTGCACAACCACATACATCCAAAGGGTGATGTAGACTGCGACCCTCATTGTGTGACTTTCGGGAGTGGTATAAGAGGCTGGAGAGCCGGTGCTTGATCAGTTTCGATTTTCGACCTCATGACCCCCCATCTGGTTTGCGAGATTGCTTTCATCGACCTTGATTACAATAAGCATATTCGTTACATTCTACACTCATCAGCACCTACCTCCCTTTAGCAGTGGGCAATACCCGATTTGACCGCCATCACTGTAAAGGTTTTTTTCAAGATGAGTTTCATTTACAATCGCCTTTTTGGTCTCTTTTCCCGCCGACCAAGAACGGAGCCCGAAACCGAGGCGCAAGTACCCCATGTCGAAGACGCGCCAGACCATACAGGCCTCGAAGACGATGAGCAAGGCGCAGCAGACCAGCGAGAAAGGCGCGTCGCGCTGGTCCATCACGTTGCTTCCCTGCCAGAGAATCGCTTCCGCGCACTCGTCATTCTCGAGGAAAAGAGACTGCTCGAGAAGTGGAACGCGTGCATGCTCGATGAGCGACACCACGCCACGGGCGAGGAGAGGGCAGACATGGCCAGGAAGCTCGTCTGGCGCCGCTGGAAGCAGCAGGGGCTCTGCGGCTGGCAGTGTGAACAGCCAGTGCCGCGCGGGCAGTGGCGGCACGAGGGCGCAAGCCGCGCGCGCGAGGCGGCGAGCTCCTCGCACCGTCCGGACAGGTCGCGGGAAATGTCGCGGCCTTGCTTCCAGTTCATGTACGAGGTCATTGCCGAGTTTGACCACCTACATTTTCTGAGCAGCCCTCCGCGCATCCCGCCAGATCTTCGCGGTAGTAGCCCACGCGGAGGAGCCGGGCTGCCGCCTGCATTGGGAAGGAATATGTTCGCCGAGGCGCTGTACAATGTGCGGGAGCAGCAGTGGAAACCGCAGGGCATCTGGGACGAGAGCGACGGCAGCTGGGACGTCTTTCCGGGAATGCGGTGGAAGCACGAGCAGCATCCCGCCGCCGTCGGCGGAAGGAGAGCGGCGGCGGCGGCTGGCGCAGAGGAGAATCAGTTCTTTGCGCTCTACGGATCGGCGCAATCGTCGCATCTGCCCACGACCGTCGGGTTCCGCGAGTACATGCCGACAGAGGTGGCGAGAAGATGCGAACGGTATGCGGACTCGATACCAGCATTGTCTAGCGGAGCGCTTCACAGGCGCACGCTGCAGCAAATGCCGGGTTCAATTGAGTCGTTGCCAGAGGAGGACGCCGAGTCGCACACGTCGTCCAACGATTCGGACATGGAGAACCAGACGCCTTCCACTGATTCGAATGACTCGGACATGGAGAATACAGCGCCAGCGCCTCCTACCTCTGTTGCGGGGGAACCGCGGCTTGGAGGACTGCGGCCTGCCGACGTGCTCGCGGCAGTACAGGAAGCCATGGGCCGAGGACCTGGTGGGCAGCGATCGCCTGTCGGTGTCGTCCGACGCGAGCCTAGCAGGGGAGTCTTCTCGGGAGAGTCGTATCAGCGACGCGTTCTCGGTCCCTTGCCTTCGCTGCAGAGAGTGTCCAAGACGACCAAACGAAAAGGGGTGGCGGTGGCAGGGCCGAGCGGATCGACGGATATTGGTGCATCCCCGGCCGCATCGCAGGCTTCCACGGTGGTTCACGCGCCGTTACAGTCCCCTTTTCGTGCCGGCAATGGTGTTTCCTCGGAGGCTGCTGACAAGCACGGCGCATCCCCTGATGGCTTGGTCATCAATGATGACAGTCCCCGCTACGATGACGATTTTGTCATTTACGAGGACAGCCCGGAGAGCGGGAATTCCGCCCTCCACGAGGACGACTCTCGCAACGAGGATTTTGTCATCCATGAGGACAGCCCACAGAACGGGAAATTCGTCATTCGCAATGATAGTTCCCGGGATGAGGGCTCAGTCATCAGCCGGGACACCTCACAGGACGAGGATTTGGCCATCTTGGAGGACCGCCAACGGGATGAGGGTGTCTTCATCAGGGAGGACACCCCACGTAGCGCGGGTTCTCCAATAGAAGAAGTCAGAATAGAATTGTCCCCTCGGGCCAGAGCCAGGCAGCGACGTCGAGAAACCGTGGAGCGGCGCGCTTTGCAGCCTCTTCGCAGAAGCAAGAGGAATACCCGGACCAGGTGAGTGACAGAATAGTCGCACGAGCCGGTATTTGCAACCACCTGCAGGAATTCAGAAATGGTAGCGCATGACAGGAATTTGGAGGAGCATTATGTACGAATTGATGTTTGAAAGTGCATTGCGTGGCGTTATCCTTGTTGGAGTTGAAGGTTTGCTTTACCTGTTGCGTGCTTGAAAGTGAGCACGTACAGCGCATTTACTAAAACAAGCGAATATTGGATATGGATTCTGGGAAATGGGCTTAATGGAATCATACTTGCATATTCTTGAAGACTTTGATGTTGCCTTCTCTTAAACTCGTGATGCATGTGAGCACCTCGTGCAATGCTAGGTATATAGTTGAGCACTGTATATATAGAGCCCCGAGCCCAGAAGCATCTGCGGCTTTTGATAAGTCGAGAATGATCAAGGTAGAAGAGTACAAGATAATGATGCACGAGCGTTCGCTAGGACTGGCGAACGGCCTGTTTGTTGGAGAAGAGGGCGCCCAGCGGGGAGCACAGGAATCTGTGCCGACGCATTGGCAATGAGCGCATCGATTGAGCGAGGGGTTGGAAAGTCATGTATGAAATGTGTAGTCTTGGCCAGCAAGCCATTTTTGATGGACCAAATGAGAGGTTGAAGGAAGAGAGTCGGGTCTGGGTCTAGTCTGAACCGAGAAGTAGACCTGGTACCGCCCGAACAAGAGGCTTTGCGCTTCAAGGGCGGGAAGTCTGTTAGTTAGGGGGGGGGGGGAAGGCTACAAGCATCTTTATAGAAGCTAAATAAAATAATTTGGTCAAGATTCACCTTCTTGGCAGGGAAAACTTCAACTTCAACGGGCAATGTTTCTTTCTAGATCTACGTCATTAGCAGACCCTCATTTGACTAAGCTCCAGTTTGCCGCCCGGCGAAGAGTCATCGCCGCAAACTACTTTTTTACTACAAGGGCCCACGCAACTCTTCCACCCGTGGACAGTGTAATTGCTGTACCATTTCAAAGATCAACCAGGGCCAGGAGGCAGTATGGCGTCCCAACCCGAAGACTACATGGGCCGCCCGCTCTACGGTAGGCTCACCATTGCAAAACAGCACCCCGCCGAATGTGACGATTGGCAGCTAACCAGCATCGACCTACGCAGCCTACGATCTTCCTCCACAGCTTCTTCGCTCCATCATTCTCAAGCCCAATGTCGACACATTTTCGACTGCCCCCTCGCTCCTGCCAGAGCGGCCGAGCTCGCCGAGCGTGACAAGTACCGATTCTGCAACGACAGATACAAACACCATCGGATCGCTGTCGTGTTCGCTGTGCGGCTTGACATTTACCAATGTCCTAGACCAGCGCGGCCACTTGAAATCCGATCTACACAATTACAACCTCAAGCAGAAGCTGCGTGGCAAGAAGCCAGTCTCGGAGACGGAGTTTGAGAAGCTCGTCGAAGACTTGGACGAGTCGCTTTCGGGCTCCGATTCGGACGACGACGATGAGGACGAAGAGGACGCAAACGACACAACATTGACGGCGCTGCTGAAGCGACAAGCCAAAATTGCCGGTAAAAGCGCCTCATCTAACGACGATGACGACGGCGAAACAAAGGTGCAGAAACCCGGAAAAACACCGCTGCTTTGGTTCAGCTCGCCGCTGCTTCCCGAGAACCACTTCTTCGGCGTGTATCGTGCACTCTTTACCAATGAACAACAAAAGACTACCGATTTTACGGAAGAGTTACGCAAAAAGCAGCTCGATCCAATCACAATTCCTCACCCGGCCAAGGACGGTACACTGGCCCCGATTGCTTACAAAGGACCTCACATATTTTTGTGCATGATTGGAGGCGGCCACTTTGCCGCCATGGTGGTGTCTCTCGCGCCGCGCCAGAGCAAACACAACGCGCCCATGAACCGCGAGGCCACAGTGCTGGCACACAAGACATTTCACAGATACACGACGAGGCGGAAGCAGGGAGGTTCGCAATCGGCAAACGACAACGCCAAGGGCGCGGCGCACTCTGCGGGGTCCACGCTGCGACGATACAACGAGCAGGCGCTGGTCGAGGATGTCCGGGAGCTGCTCCATGACTGGAGGGCCCTGCTCGCTACCTCGGAGCTCATGTTCATTCGCGCGACCGGCATCGCCAACAGGCGCACTCTGTATGGACCGTACGACAACCAGGTTTTACGACACACCGACCCGAGAATACGCGGGTTTCCATTCAACACGCGCCGGCCAACGCAAAAGGAGCTGATGCGATGCTTCATTGAGCTGACGAGGCTCAAAGTCCGCGAAATCGATCCAGCAAGCGAAGTCAAGCCTGAAAAGACGACGCCAGTCTCTTCCACGCCGGCAACACCAAAGCCTTCCAAACCAAAGCTCACGGAAGCCGCGCAAACAGCACTACTTCACACCACTCAGCTCCAGGCCTTTATGCGGCGCTCGAAACTGCCCGCCCTCCTATCCTACCTCTCCAGCAACAAGCTCTCGGCCGACTTTGCCTTTGAGCCTGCCGAGTCACACCACCACACACCTCATCCGCTGCACCTCGCGGCGTCGCAAAACTCGGCGCCAATGGTGCTAGGCTTGCTGGTGCGTGGCGAGGCCAGCCCGCTGCTACAAAACGCCGAGGGCAAGACGCCAGTTGAGTTGGCCGGAGACCGGGTCACGCGAGACGCCTTTCGCGTGGCACGCGCCGAGCTGGGCGAGGCCCGCTGGGACTGGGAGGCGGCTGGCGTGCCCCCGGCCCTCAGCAAGGCCGAGGCCGACAAGCGCACCCGCCGCGAGCAGGACGAGGCCGACGCCAAGGAGGCGGAGCGGCGCCGCGCTGAGGAGGAGAGGCTCAAGACGGAGGGGCCGCAGGTGCCGGAGTCCAAGAGACAGGGCGGCCACGGCCGCGGACAGGTGCTGGGCGTCGGCGCGTCCGCCCTGCTGCCCAAGACGGCGCAGGAGCGCCGCGAGGAGGAGGCGAGAGGGCTGACGCCAGAGATGAGGCTGCGGTTGGATCGCGAAAGGAGAGCGCGTGCAGCCGAGGAGCGACTAAAGAGACTACAGGGAAAGTAAAATATTCATCGACGGACAAGACCTTGTTGCATGGATGATGGGTGTATTGGTTTTCTTCGGTGCAAAATAAGATTCAGGATGTTGCGGCGAACAAAAAAGCATGCCATGGTAGTTTTGAGCAAACTAGAGATGGAAAATACGAGCTATTGATACTTGGACGGTGTTCTGGACAAGAAAGTAGAAAGTATCAGACCATTTCGATCTTCCTCCCGTCCGAGCGGCCCGCGTTGTTGGTGAGAGTGGCGCGCCCAAGCGTCATGCGTCTTAGCGGAAATTAGGAACCACCCACGCAAGTAATACTTAATAATGCCCATTCCCCGATACTTTGGGAACCTCGATCATGTGGAGTGGGTGTTGTGGATGGATGCACGGTGCAGGTCGTTGCGTGCATTCGGATCCGTCCGCCTACATGGCACATTGCATGACTTTGTCATCTAATTTCCTCGGATGTAATTCATTAAAAAGAGAGAATTTAGTAATATTTGGATGGTAGTCGCCACCAATAATCACTCAAAGTGGTAGTGCACCATGTTGTGCGCCAGCGCATAATTGTATGATATGTCAAATATCTAGCCTATGAAACTTGCTAAATATATACAATGCTATGATTATTGAGCTCTCTCCGATAGTGATGCCGCGATCTGCGGATCTGCCCATCTTTCTTCCGGCGCGCAACGCCTCCATCCCCCCGTTCATCTACGCGGCAGCACCCTCCTCCGTCTCCTTCGCCGGCGCCGCGCCCTTGTCTTTCCCGGCCTTGTCTTTCCCGGCCTTGTCTTTCCCGGCCTTGTTGCCGCCGCCGCCGCCGCCGCCGCCGGACACGACCTCGAAGATGGTCTTGTGCGCCTGTCGGTGCGTCTCGCGCAGCGCATTGTTCTCGGCCTCTGGGATGGGCTCCTCGGCCGACGGCGGGTCCGCCACGTACTTGCCGTGATCCTTGAGGATATCGACGATGCCGCCGCCGGCGCGTGGCTGCTGCTGCTGCATCTGGACCGCGTCATCTGGTAAGGATTCAAGTCAGTACATGGGAAGGGGGGGGAAGGACATCATTTGGCATGCCGTTGAGGCAGAGTAGCAGAGGCATGGGGGTAAGTCTGTACCTCTGGCGGCGGGGAGCGCCACGGCGTTGACGAGGGCAAGATGCGCTGCGATGTAGAGAATGGTTGCGTAAGTGAAATGCATGATGTAGATGAGTTGTTTTCTGTTTGTTTGTGTTGTTGGTTTGTGCTGTTGGGTAGAAGTAGTTGTCTGCGGAATGCAAATCGAGAATCTCGAGACGTTGCTGGCCATATTTATATTCGCTACATGGACGGCATCATCACGGCATCACAGTCACTTCTTTCTTGTACAACATGTCCCTGTGTCAAGATCGAAACACTTGCGCTTCATTCTCTGTGTAGCTCCGCGTCCTCCAACTCCGCAGCCTAGTATGTCTGCGTGAAATAGCCGAGACGATTTTGTCATCTTTGAATCTCACCCGAGCGCATCGCGACGCATCAAAACCGTCTTGCACCTTGCCTGCCTGCCATGAAACGCATGTGAGCTCTGACGGAGATACATTGAAAAAAAAAACAGTTTCAATAGCGAGCTCAAGCCTCTATTGATTTTATCATGGCCGTTGGGATGATTAGAGGCGATAATACGTGATTACACCAACATTCCGCGATGCAAAAGGTTGCGACGAGTCAGACTTTTTGCAGTCCCGATAAGATCAGATTGTCAATCTTGAGAGATCTCCATGTCATTCTAGCGCATCTGCCTCGGTTGATCGGGCTGCTTACAAGATGAGTGGCTGGACGGAGACTTGACACCCCAGGTAACCCTCGAAACCGTCCATGTCTGAGTCGTTTGGGCTTGTAAGCCTTGTATATAGAACAGAGGTCCAAGCCTTGCATCTCAAACATGTACTGAACATGGAAATGACATTTCTGTCAAAATAGCGTGTCAGAAAGAATGTACACAAGAGCGTGGAGAGCTGTGGTGTGACATTTCCCGTGATGTCGTCGTTCCACACACATCATTATTCTATTGACTGCTTTGACAACAGCCCACGCAAATAACTAGCAACGCTTCTATTCGTCATCGGATAATTAATGCCATTCGCACGAGTCTCTAATCGAGCCAAAATCTCTTCCAGATCAACGCTTGGGCACAGCGATCCAGACCTTGTTATCCTCATCGTGACAACCGGGCAGTGCTACCCTGGATGCTGCAAAGTCGGCGCGCGTCCTCACTCGAACGCGTCTTCACTCGTAAACGAACGCACAAGACGGATACATACAAGGCAACCCCTTGCAACGCACGGATAATCTCTACCCCGCTATCGCGGTCATCGAATTGCTGGAGGAAAATCGCAAAGGCCTCCTACCAAACGAGCATGTGCGCAGGCTGTGCGTCGGAAGCGAAAGGAGCTGTCAGGCGTACGAAAGGATGCCGTAGTTGAGATGACTGGCACAGACAATTTTCCGCACGATCAACATATGGCTGGTAAACTAACCGAAAATAAACAAGGTTTTCTTGTGCTTGCGAATATTGATGGTCTCTTGCCTATTGCAGTAAGCTGCCTCATAAATCGCGCCTCGCATGGACTGGCACAATGAACTGTGGCGCTGTGCCTGGAAGCTTAAGAATAGGGGACTTGACAAGATGCAATTTCCACACGCTGAAAGGTCACCAAGTTTAGCACCTTTGTTCCGCAACGCCAGTTCACTGGGTTGAGGGAAAAAAATTTCAAGAAAAAAAAAAAAGCACTCGGAGTGCAACAGTCTCGGTCCGTCCCCGCGTACATAGCCACCCCCGTGAGCAGGAAAATACGAGCGTGGGATCACGTCGAGGGCTGCAACGTCTCAGATTTTGGGTGCATGAGGATGCACGCCTGAAAAGGCAAGACTGGCCCGAACCCGATCAGCAGGTTGGTGCCGATGGGCATTGCAGCAGGCGGCGGTCTGCAACAAGGCTGCGTGCGACTCCATCTCTGCAAAGACTCAATATTCTATTTAGACCAGCCAGGAAGCGAATTCAAGAATAGAAACTGAAAAAGAGCCCATCCCGCAGCTCGAAGCCGAAGCCGAAGAAGAACAACGCTACTCTGTACCATGGGTGGGCTGACTAGTAGTTTATTAAGTCGGCTCTCCAGAGTAGGAAGTAGATGAAATGTGGAACTCAGGGGCAGCTTCTGAGGGGGCCGTGCTGCAGTCTAAAGAGGGTGATGTGCCAAAATCGAGTCCATCAACAGCTGCGAGGGCCGGATTTGAGTGTGTTTCAAATCGAAACTAAACCAGTTTGGCAGGACTATGCTGTTGAAGTGTTGACGCCACCGTTGCCCTATGTAAACTGGCTGACCCTATTCTCCCGCATTCGAGGTTGTCTTGTTAAGTTGTTACTATGAATACACCAGACCTCACCGGAACTCGAAACACGCCACCCTGAATGGGGAAGTCCCTGGCTGACTCGACGATGGTGGCATAAACTTGATGCAAACAGGGTACTTGGTAGACCGACGGACTTTTTGCTCCTTTCTTTCTTTTTCTCTTTTTTTTTTCAAGACGTGTTTCTGCCGTATTTTAGTAAGCCAAGAGGAGGTGCTAAGCTGGTCGGCTACCTACTGTGTCACCGTCAGTGTGTGATTGCCGAGAAGAAGTCGTGAAGCAGCAAGTTAAAACATTTATGCCCATAAGATGATGCTTTGCTAGCCGAATGTGATATCAGCTCATACGTTCATGCAAGTTTATATGATCATTGATCAAATATGATCGCTGCGGATATCAGCAAATCTCTCATCGCGTTTGTTGCCCTGCTATACTCAAGGGTTGTGTATAAGAGGCGGCGGCGCAGTCATGCTTGCATTGTTCCATAAATAAACAAGGGATCAATTTATTTTCATTTCGCTTAGAAGAAACTTGACAGGACGATCGATCTTATAGCCGTAATGGCCAAACAGAGTTGGAATGTTTCCTGGGCAAGACTGCCAACCTGATGGACTGGCTTTACTTCACACCTGCCTGCCCCTGGCTGTTGCTGGCAATTTGGGAGTCTGCAGTTCCACCGTGCCGGCCTGTGGGCATGCCGTCAATAGCTCCGGTAGCACTGGCCAATGCTCTGCGTGAAGAAAAAGGGCATCACTCGCTCTGGAGCCAATTTGGCCATGAGGGCGTGATCGTAAGAGTTAGTCTCAGCCAATTTACCTGCGACTTTATCACAGGCAGCGTAGATCCTTACCAAATTTAGTATAGCGCGCCCACTAAAAGTTATATAGACTTTATATAACTTAAAGATAGAGGTATCTTTTTATAGGGGCTTTAGAACCTACTAAATTTAGCTAAGAAGCTACTTTTTTCTACTATTTATCTTAAGTCCTAGGTATAATAAAGTCCTAGCTAAGTTAGGTAGGAATTTATTATACTTATAACTTAAGATAAATTATAGAACCCCTCTAAGTACTATAAAGCTCTTAAATAAGGTTATTAATAAGGTTATTTATATATCTATAACCCTTCTAATAACTAAAAGAGTTATTATAATACTAGTAATTAATAAAAAGTAGTTATATTAGCTTATTATCTTATTAACTATATATAAATTAATAAGATTTAATAAATCTAAATTTAATTATAATAATATAATACTCTTAGATTAATATAACTTTTTAATTAAGTATTAAAGAGGGTAGAAAAGAAGACTTAGTAATTATCTTAATAATTATTAATATTTACTTAAAGAAGTAACTAAAAAGTACTTTATAGATATATTTTAAATACTATAAATTATTTTTTTTTAGCTTATTAAATAGCTTAAAGATAATATAAAGCTTTAGAATAACTAGTAGTTTTTACTTAACTTAAAAGTAATAATTTTTATCTAGATTTATATATTTAATAAGCCTTAATAGAATACTACTTAAAGGTTTTTTATTAACTAGTTAAGTATATTAAAATACTTTAAAGAATTAATCTAGCTAATAAGGAAGTTATATTATACCTTTATTAGGCTTTTACTAGTTAATTATCTATTACTAAGGGTTAAAATAAGTACTCTTTTCTAGTAATTCTTAGGTGCTATTAGTATTATAGATAGTATATATATCCTAGCCTTTATCTCTTTTTAAAAATAATAGAGATTTTAGTTAAGAAAGGGAATAATCACGTAGAATATACTTATAGTAGTAACTTTTAATAGCCTCTTCTTATTTATATTAGTAAGTGCTAAAGGCTCTTTAAATAATACTATATTATTTCTTATTACCCTTAAAAATAGGTTAAAAATACTAGTTAGAAGATTCTATCTTAGGGATATAGGCTTTAATAATAAATAATATCTTTTAACCCCTTTTAATATAATCTATTATTATATACTAGACTAAGATAATTTAGAGAGGAATCTAGTAAATTAAGAGGAATAGTATAACTTTTATTATTTATAGTTTTAGTTAATTATTAAGTAAGTATTTAGCTATTTAAAGGGTTAATAGAAGATTATTTAAAGTAGTGCCCTAAAATATTCTTATTAAGATTAAATTTAGATTATTTATACTATAACTAGCCTCTTTAACTTTATCTAGTTAGGTAATAAAGAGCTATAATAGCACTAGTAAGATATAGAAAATTCCTTACCTTTATAAGTATAAGGTATAATAGAAAGTGCTTATAAGCGGCTAAAAGGGGTATTAGTAAATATAGAATCTTTATAGCTTTATAATAATATAGTTAATTAGCTATAAGAAGATATTAAATTTAATAAATTTAATAAAAAAGATAACCTAGGTATATAAGTATAATAATAAGGCTTTTAGCGGGGGTAGGGTATATAATTTAGGTAGGTATATAGGCTAATTAGTAACTTTATTAACTATTATTATTTTAACCTCCTTTAAGCCTCTCTAATATCTTAATTTTATATTCTTTTAAAGGTAAAATATTCTATATAAATATATATATTAGGTCCTTTATTAACTAGAAGGTAATTATCTAGTATTTTTTACCCCTAATCTCCTCTTCTAGTAACTAATAATCCTATAATATATACTATAATTCTATTACTCTAGCTAGCTAATAATTAAGATTAATAATAGTAGGTGCCTTAATAGCTTCTATAGCCCTCCTTTTTCCCTTCTATATATTCTAATTCCTTATTAGATTCACTAGCGGTATTTAAGCTAGTTAATAGCCTTAAGATATACTTTAAGATAACTCTCTTTAGTTACTTAGTATTAGTATTTAATCTAATTATAAAGTAAGTGTATAAATTAATAAATCCTTATTATTATTATCTTCTAATACTAATATAATAATAATAATTCAACTTCACGAGCAAGAAACGGTGCGCGACCGCATTAAGCCTAACCCGGCGAAAAAATTAAAAAATAACTTATTAGACGTTAAAAAGCACCTAATTCTACCCCTAGACAATGTCAGCACAGAGCCGCCACGTTAGGAGCAGTCAGGGTAGACGGATCATCACCAGGGACGCGTCCTGACGCGCCCCTATAGCCGACGAGCGCCGTAGCAAGCCTAAGGCGGCAGCAGCCTAAGTGAGACTAAAATTAGAGAGAGAACTAATTAACAAGCTCCTCTTCCTAATTAAGGATAAATTTAAGGATAAGGTAAAGGAGATATAGATAAAGTATAAGCGAACTAAAGCCTAGAATAAGGCTAAAGCGGCCCTAAGGGGGACTAACGCCCTAATTACTTAAGAGGTAGTCTAGGCTATCATAAAAGAGATAGTCACGTAGACGCTTAAGGAGAACTAGAGCGTTAGCTAACCCTAGCTTCTAGCTAGCTCACAGTTATACACCGCAGTAGCAGCGGCCTAGGACTAGGCTAGCCCTAGGGCTAAGCTAGTTCCTACTAGGTATAAAAAAGAACTAGTTATTAACACTAGAGGATATACGTAGGAAATTAAAAGCCGCTCCCTATAAGAGATTATTATAGTGGTTAATAAGGCTATTTAGGCTAATACTATAGTAATAGCGCGCTACCTCCCCTCTAGGGACGTAGTCCTAACCTTCTATTAGGAGGCGAAGGAATATATAAAGGATAAGCTTTAGGTAAAGGTTATATTTAGTCTAGAGATAACTCTCTCTTAGCGAGTATATACTATAGTGGTTAAAGTAGTGCCGCTTAAGGAGATCCTATAAGATACTACTAACCTCATAATAACACTCTTAGCCTTTAATAAGGTAAATATTATCACTATAAAGGCACACTATCCCTAACTTAAGTCTAGGACGCGGGCCTCTCTTATTATTAGAACGCATAACACTAAGATAGTAAACTACCTCTATAAGTAAGGGGTCTTTTTTAACTCCTAGGTCTTCTAATATAAGCCCTTCTTAGACACGGTCTAGCCCCTATAGTGCTTTAGGTATTACTAGTACGGCTATATAGGCAGGTTCTACTAAAATAAAGAGCGTTATAACTAGTATACTTACTAGACCTACGCTAGGTCTAAACTATACCTAGCGGAAAAGGATAATAAGAAAGAGTAATATCTTAACTATAAGGGAAACCACCTAGTGTGGTCCTAAGACTGCCTTATTATAAGGTAGCACTAGGGCCGCGCCTAGGAGGTATACCGCTTCTGACTAATAGAGTTTAAGAGCCGCCGCCCTAGGGAAGAAAGACGCCTAAGGTCCCTAAGGGCGTTATTGCCCCTAAAGAGAGCCGGGAGTATATAGCGTCTAAGAGGGCGGCCCCTAGGTCCCTCCTCCTCGGCCCTAATCCAGAGACTATTCCTGGTATAGACTAATACGCTAAACTTTAACTTCGCTAACCCTAGAGCGGGGTCTATAGGCCTAGGGTCGCTAGTTAAGATTCTATAACGCGAAACCCCTACGCCTATAGTAGGCGAGGACCAGCCGCACTAGGTGCTATTATTAGCCCTGGCGCTTACGGTCTAGCTATAGGGCAAATCGCCGCTCCCGCTACTCTTACTATCACTAATAGTCTTAGAACTAACCTAGGATATAGTTATAACTAAACCGGCCTAGCCTAGATAACTAAATAAGGATTTTCTTATAGAATATTTATAAAGATAATAGTAATATCTAGCTAGCCCTTTACTAGGAGGATAGCCTAGATATTATTATAATCTAAGAGGTATTACTAAGTAGCCCCCCGCCTGCCCCCTCCTTAGCTCTATACTAGCGCCTATAGGGGGGGGGGTAGGTGGTAACCTACGTCTATAAGAGGGTTAATAGAGCGTCGTAGGAAGTAATAGTTAGAAGGGACACGTACTATATTAAATTCCTTAATAACCCCCTTATCCTTATAAGTATCTACTCTAAGCTAGGTGCGGACTTATATAGATTCCTAAGTGGAATTCTATTAGAAAGGGAGATCCTATATATAGTAGTAGGGGACTTTAACCTCTATTACCCCTCTTAGGACCTCTATAGTAGAAAATCCCTATTTATAGATAACACGATTAAGGCCCTTACCTATATTAGAACCACGTTAGTTACACCCCTAGGGATAGTAATATAGTATTACTATAATCGCTATATAAGCACCTTAGACCTCCTCTAGGCCTCCCTAGTGCTAAGAGGTAGATATATGACGCTGGACTAGAATTTAGCCGGGTCTAACTATATCCTATAGCTATTAGAGCTCTAGGCCTATAAGTTAGAGGGAAGTAAGCTAATAAAGAAATAGGGAAAGATAGATATTAGTCTCGCCTTAGCTAAGGTAGCGGCCTAGCTCCTAGCCGTGACTAAACCGCTAATAGTAGGACCCCTAGAGGTAGAAGTAGCGTATAAGCAGCTTACGCTAGTGATAGAAGACATTATCCTTAGGGCCGTCCCTATAGCGGGCCCCCCTTAGACTAGGAGGCTAGAGTAGTAAAACTAAAAAACTAGCTAGGTAGTCGCTAAGATAAAGAGGACCTAGAGGTAGGTATAGAGGTTAGGAAATAAAGTAGACTAGGAGATTATATATAGAACGAGAAAGGCCTAGTCCCGGGCCTTAGCTAAGGCGTAGAAGGTAGCCTAGAGGACACACCTTAACTCACTAGGTGACGCGTTAGCGTTATAGAAGTAATATAGGTGGGTAAAGAGGTTTATAGTAGGACACGTAGCTGATATAATCCTGGAGCTAGCCCGCCTAGGCCATAATACCCTAGCACAGTTAAGGGAGGAGAAGGCGGAGGTCTTAGCCTAAAAGTTCTTTCTAGCCCTAGTGACTATTAGTCCTAAGCCTAGGCGTGACGTGGCCCTGACCCATAAGCTAGACGCCCCTAGACCTCTGTAGAACGAAATAGAAATCCTCGTAGAAGTTATAGTAGATAAAGTTAAGGATATGCTTAGAGGCTACGCGGCCTAGAACGCCCTAGGTCTAGATAGGGTCCTATATAGGCTCTTAAAAGCCCTAGGCCCCCCCCTATATAAGATATTAGCGAAGTTCTTTAACATATTACTATAGTCTAGACACTACCTGGCCTAGCACTAAGCCGGCTCTACCGTGGTCCTCTAGAAGCCTAGGAAGACCCTAGATGACCTCTAGATAGTAGGAGGATAGCGGCTAATAACCCTCCTTAATATAATAGGTAAGCTATTTAAGAAGATTCTCGCTACCTATATTATAACCGCAGCAGAGGCGCACTAGCTCCTTCCTAAGGGTTAGATAGGGAACTAAAGGTATAGGTTAATAGAAATAGTAATTATAATAGTTATTAAGCTAGTCTATACGGCTTAGGCCTAAGGCGGGGCTATATTACTTCTCTAACTAGATATAGCTAGAGCCTTTAATAATATTAACTATAAACTACTTATTTAAGAGCTCTACTAGTTAGGTTACCTAGAGAAGATCCTTAACCTTATCTAATCCTTCTTTAATAAGAGGATAAACTAGCTCTAAATTAATAGCGGCATAATAAGGGAAAGGGTAGTCTAGCGCGGAGTCCCTTAAGGCTCACTACTATTACTAATCTTCTTTATCCTCTTTATAAGCTCACTATATAAAGCCCTTAGGGCGGCCCTAGGTCTATATATAGTTAGCTTCGTAGATAATATAAACCTACTATATATAGGGAAGAACTATAGTAAAACGAAGTCCTAGCTAGAAAATACCTAGGCTATATATAAAGACTAGGCGAGAACCTATTAACTAAGCTTCTCTATACTAAAGTTTAAGCTACTATACTTCTAATATAGGCGAGCCCTAGATCTAGGCCCCCTCACACTTAGGGGCGAGGTAGTAGAGTTATTAATAAACACACGCCTCCTTAGAGTAATACTATTAGTAGGGTTAAGATAGTAGAAATAGGTTAAGTCCGCGTTAGGGAAGGTCTAGTCCGCGCTTTAAGCCTTATAGCTAATAGTAGGGAAGTTATAAGGCCTAAGGGTTAAGGAAGCAAAAGACATCTACCTTTAGGGAATTTATCTAATTATATTATTTAGAGTAGTAGCGTAGTATAGCCCCACGGCTAGCCCCGCGTAGGGCCTAGCTAGACCCCTCTAAGAGTTATAGGCGAGGTGCCTAAGGGTGGTCAGAGGAGCCTTTAAGGCCACCCCTACTTACTATATAGAGATAGAGCTTAGTGTGCTACTAGTAGACGTCTACCTAATAATATAGAAGAGTAGAACCCTAAACTAGTAGGAGGCTAATAGGGCTACGGCCTAGCTTTAGCACGCCACCGCGTGGGTGTTATCCCTAGTCCCACTCCACTAAAGTAGTAAAAGATAGATCCTACTACTAATAAAAGACCTTTACTAAAACCTACTAAAGATAAGCGGGGGGGTACTAGAGGGGGACTAGCGTGTACTTAAGGCTTAGGCCGACTAGATATAGAGAGTAAAGTAAGAGCATAAGGAGACTAAGAGCTAAAGGCGGGTAAGATAGCTCACCTTATTCCCGGTCTATAAGCCCCTATAGGCTAGGCATAGGGCTAGGGCGACCCCGCTCCTCTACTCGCTAAGGTATATTAGCTCTATTATAATATAACTATAGATAGGAAAGATTAGGCTAAACGCTTTCCTCTATAAGCGATAAGTGCCTAGATATAATACAGGGATATATTAGTGTAGACATAGGGTAGAGGATATCTATTATATACTTCTCTAGTATAAACTTATAGGCTAGCACTATGCCCCCGCCACGGCGCCGCTAAAGGACTAAAGAGACGTGCTTCACGCGCTTAACCACCTAGTTAAGAGTAGGAAAATAGTAGAATAGGTATATAACCTACGGAGGCTAACCTATATAAACGTCAGACCTAGGGCGGAACTAGGACGGGATAGATACGGAGTAGGTATAGAGTAGACAGGGAGGAGCTAAGGCCTAATAAAGGGGACACCCCCCCCCTAAGGGGGGTAAAATGAAAATGATTAGGAAGAGGGGCCTCACTAGCCCCTACTAGGAACTAATACGCGATCAGAGTTAGATAGAGAAGTAAGGGTTTTCCTCTAGGGAGTCTAGTTTTTCCCTTACTTATAAAGATAGCGGGACTAGATAGGCATATATAGGCCTAGTTAGTGTAATTTAATAATAATATAATAATAACTTCTTTATTACTTCTTATAAGTATTAAATCTTCTAGTATTAACTAGGTATTAAGATTAGTAATAACTACTGCCTTAGTATCTAATATAACGCCTCTACTTTTATCCTTATTAGTACTATCTACTATTATCTAAATATTCTTACTAACTAGCTAATCCTTAATAAATAACTCTTAATAAGAGTTAAGAGTAATACTAAAGCTATAAAGTATACCCTTATTAAGTATATAATTAATAAACTTACCTAAGATTAGGTTTTTCTTAACCTTTATAATATAGCTTTTATTAACCTAAATCTTACTAGTCTTATTATTTTTTATATTACTAGTATAAAAATTAAGCTTTTTAAAGTATTACTAGAGGTTTTAAATATTATAGTATTTATTATTAAGGTTCTATACTATCTAGACCTTCTTCCTTTATACTATATTATAAGATTATAATCTAATAATAATCTCTTTAAAAATAGGAGTTATTATATTTAGCTAGTTTATATATAATTTATTATTATACTTAGCTTCTAATAACCTACTTATAAGAGTAGTGATTTCTTAAGGCGACTAATAAATCTATAAAGTAGTTAGGCTATTAGCTATTATTAAAGAAAGAGCCTATTAAATTAGTATAAATACTATATAATTTAAGGGAAAATCCTTCCTTATTACCCCTCTTATTATTAATAAAGGTAGTGAGAAGATAGGTATTAAAAACGGCTTAGCTAACGCTAAGAACGCCTCCTTTAGGGATATTAAGCACAGATGGTATAAGAAGTAACATCCCCGCCTAAAACGCTAAGAATTACTACCGTGGGGCGACAGTGGATACGACTGAGAAAAAGTTCTCGCGATCACGGCCTGAGTCCATGACGCTGCAACTGATGGGGGGACTCGGAGTCAGTTAATACGGGCCACCCAGACCCGCCCCACCGTAGGTAGGGGTGGCTTCCACTGAAGCCGTGCTCCCAATTGGAATCATACAGTAATTACTGACTGTTGCGCGCGAAAATCGCTGCCACTCATGGCTATTTTTCGACGGAATGATCGGCAAGGGCCAGTGCAGCGGCACTCCCACCGCTTTGCAATCAGAAAATACAATACACGTAGTTTGCGTTGGCAGCTGGCGATGCTACTCTACAGCATACACTATTTACAGTACAACCCCTGAAAGATGGTAACGGCCGTCGGCAGTACTTCTAAATAGTGGGTCACTCCAAACCTGCCACAGGATTAGTGACAAGTTGCTGGTCACTGTTCAGTGGTTGACTAATACGGTAAACGGTAATACCCTGCAAGATGCCAGGTTTAGCGAGGAGCTGCAGGACTCGCCTGTGGGCGTGTGGAGTACGGGTAACGCCTCACAGTGTGCTGCTTGCAAGGTTTGGCTGCCAAGGCCCAGCAGGTCCTTGTACGGAGTACAATGTATGGTAATAACAAGGTAATGGTGCTTTCTCGTTGACGGTACCGGAGAATATTACGTAGCACAATAGTCGACCGAGGGCTTGCGAGTTGAGAGTGCAACTGCACGACGTCTATTCTAGACCTAAACAACGGAATTTGCCTTGTTTGTGGAAAAGCCAGCATCCCGGTCGGAAAATAGAGCCGAATCAACCATACCAGTACCGAGGACCTGCCAGCACTTGTTCAGATGATCTGCACGATAGCTTACAGACTATGCGTTGATCACTCCTCCTACAAGGACAACTTTGGCACTTTAGAGCTCTTTGCGAAACGGAAGCGTCATGTAGTGCAATATATCTCAGACGGCAGCGACACAATGGAATAGACACCTGAACCGGCCGGATAATGGGATATCCTGGTGTAAGAAAGTGCCTTGCAGTAGCGCCGTTGTGGCGGCATCTGGTGGCATCTGGTGTGACTGTGGATTCAGGTACATGCGGTCGACTGGAGGATAGACTAACTAATGGGTAAACATTACGGTATACTGCAGCAAGTTATGGCAAGGCCGTGACCCTGGACTTTACGTGGCGGGAAGAATGCAGATTTGAATTGTCTGCAGTCAAACAAAGTAGATGTTTGTCAGTTGGCAGCTGGCTGGTACTTGCCTGCTTGGGCGCTGATGTAATCGGCCAGCAACTTATTCGAGGTAGGTAAGGTAGTTTGACAGTCGCACCAACGCATAGGCAAACGGCGGGGAAAGCTGCCATCTTCCTCATCCAAGCACCACCAAACAAACTCCAGAATTCCGACTTTCCACCCAAGAATGCATCATGATCAAGGCTTACCCACGCCACGTTGGAATCGCCCGTTTCCGAGACAGTCCATACCAGCCCTACCAGCACTCTGTTCCCACGCCGTGTTTCCTCTCGAACTTGGCAGTCACCATCAAAATGACACACCGAGATGGAGTAATCCCAAACAACGACCCGCCAGATGCTGTTTCGACGCCGCATACAAAACCCCGCGCTGCCAGACAGGTGCCATTGTCTGTCACCGACTCCTATTTCAAGTAGCAAGACGCTAGCTACTTATTATTAGCTCGCCTGAAGCTCGACGGGCTCGGCGGTCCCATTTAGCTGCTAGGTATGGTGGGACACCGGGAGGATGGATAGTTACCGGACAAGAGGTCGAAGCACACTCTCGCTCGACTCAGTCCCGTCCATGGCGCATCGCAGACGGCGGAACCATGCAATCTCTTCGCCAACCTAAAATGGGTGCTGCAGGGGCTTCCCCTGGTAGCCTGGGATGCATGGATAAGAGGCGACAATGCGAGCGGGTCAGCCGCCAGCATTGATGTCTGGCGAAACCACCATCGCTGGATGAACGCTGCACCACAGAGCGTGCCTGATTCGGGTGGCTGCTCCGCCTCTTTCCACGCTTCAGCATCATATTGGATGGGGACTCGAGGGCTCATGGACTCTCGTCTCCAGAGGACATGCCACCCTCTCTACACTAGCCATGCAGGTACCAACGCCGGCCCAGGTCCGTTCGCGCCCGTTCCCATGCTGCACAGATGCCACGGCCAGCTCGTGGTATATAGATGTAGCCGCTCGTCTCCTCTTGTCTCTCGTGTCTCATCTGCTCTTTAGTCTTTTCATCTTTTTCTTTCTTACCAGTCTGTTTCTTATCGCTTGCCTCAAACGTCAAAGCCGCTCGTTTTCTTTGACACCACGATCACTTACAAACGTCGAGCTTGTACCTCGCGTCCATCAACCACTGTCCCTCATCTCATTCATATTCATATTCTTGTATCTACTATTACGCCGATTCAAGTCGTGCTATATACACCATGAAGATCACCTACGCATTGGCCGTTGCTGCCACCATTGAGCAGGCCTCTGCCACCGTATGTACTCTCAGTCTACCTCGGCACATGCTCTGCTGACAATGTGTTAGTTTGCCATTGGAGGCGACCTATTCAACGTCTGGAAAGATGTCGAGTCCTTCATTTGCCCCGGCAAGACTCCCACCATTTGCAAGCCCGACCAGGTACCTGGCTACGACTGGGGCAACGTCCCCGTCGGACCCATCGACAATTATGGCGGTTGCAACTTCAAGGGCTGGACCTGTAAGAAGACGTTTGGCCGCCGCGACATGCTTGCTGGTCGCCAGGATGATGGTAGCAAATTCATCGAGGCCGATGTCAGCGCTGACGGCTCGAGCCAACCCGTGATCGAGGCCGGTAACGATATTGGCAGCTTCGATATCAACCGCTTCTCTATCGAGTCCGATACTCCTGCTCGCTACGAGTTCCACTACACCATGAAGGACGGCTCCGTCTGCAAGCAGTCCCATGAGCTCACCACCGAGGGCCAGACCATTGTCAACACCCAGTGCGGTGGCGCCACGTCGCTTAAGATTGTACTTCCCGAGAACCAGGGCAACAAGAAGAGAACCCTTGGACTCTTGCTGAAGGGTATCTGCAAGATTAAGTGCCACAAGATTGATTTCTGGTGCAAGCCGCCGCCTCCCGGCCAGACTACCAGCACTCCTCCTGCTAGCCAGACCACTCCTCCTGCCAGCGAGACTACTCCTCCTGCCAGCGAGACCACCCCTCCCGCCAGCGAGACCACCCCTCCTGCCAGCGAGACCACTCCTGCCAGCGAAACCACTCCTCCTGCCAGCGAGACCACCCCTCCTGCCAGCGAGACGACTCCTCCTGCCAGCGAGACGACTCCTCCTGCCAGCGAGACCACCCCTCCTGCCAGCGAGACCACTCCTCCTGCTCAGACTACCACGTTTGAGACTGTTCCTGGTACCAGCAGCACCGAAAAGACCACCCCTCCTGCCAGCGAGACCACCCCTCCTGCCAGCGAGACCACTCCTCCTGCTCAGACTACCACGTTTGAGACTGTTCCTGGTACCAGCAGCACCGAGAAGACCACTCCTCCTGTTACTCCTCCCGCCACCATCACCAGCATCATCACCACCACCTATGACACTACCTCCACCGTCTTCACCACCTCTACCAAGACCATCACCAGCTGCGGTCCTGAGATCACCTCTTGCCCGATCAAGACTCCTGGCGGCACTCACGTTGTCACTGTTACCATCCCCGTCAGCACCACCATCTGCCCCGTCACTGAGACTGTCCCTGTTGTCATTACTACTCAGACTCAGCCGTCCGAGACTCAGCCTGGCGAGACCCAGCCCGGCGAGACCCAGCCCGGCGAGACTCAGCCGTCCGAGACCCAGCCTGGCGAGACCCAGCCCGGCGAGACCAAGACCTCTCCTCCTACTCCCTCGCAGACTCTTCCCTGCCCCGAGTCTGTTCCTCGCTGCTTGAACTCGTGGTTAGATCTCGCCAAGGATTGCAAGAATGACAACACCAATGCCGCTTGCTACTGCAAGAACAGTGACCTCACCGATAAAGTCTATCAGTGCCTGTACTCGCACAGTGGCAGCGACGAGAACATCGTCAAGGCCGTCGACTTCTTCATGGGTATCTGCGCTGCTCACGCTGGCGACAACCCCAACATTGTCACCGGTGCCGAGACCATTACCCAGATCATCACCGTCCCCTCCGCTCCCCAGCCCACCGGCGGCGCCCTCACCACCATCAGCGTTGACACCACCGTCACCGAGCCCTACGTCACCAGCGGCACTACCATCACCGGCAGCAGCACCACCCGTGTTATCAGCACCCAGATTCCTGTGCCCCAGGTCACCTTCTCGCCTCCCGCTGGCGAGAAGGAGCCCGTCCCTACCGGTGTCCAGCCCGGCGGCGGTGAGATCCCTACCGGTGCCCAGCCCGGCGGCGGTGAGATCCCTACCGGTGCCCAGCCCGGCGGCGGTGAGGTCCCTACCGGTGCCCAGCCCGGCGGCGGTGAGGTCCCTACTGGCGTCCAGCCCGGCGGCGGTGAGGCCACTCCCACCACGGTCGGCCCCGGCCTGTCCACTGGCACCGGCGTCCCCATTGTTCCCTCTGGCACTGCTCCCCCCACCATCAACGGGGCGGGCAAGGCTCAGGCCGGTCTTCTCGGCGTCGTCGCCATGGTCCTTGTCGCTGCTCTGTAAAGTAGCGACAGGACTAGAATGTTAATAGTGTATGTTTTTGTCATTTTATTGAGGATGCTATTTGGACGCACAAAAAAAGATGCTTTTGTTGGGATGCTTTTGACTACTACAAAAAGTAGGACAACAAGAATGGACCCGACATTGTTTATATAATTCTTACGATCCTTGACTCTACGAAGTGCTCTCTAATATGGAGGAGGCAAACTCCTCGAGAGCAGACTTCTTAATTAATACCCATCAGGCTGGTTTTACCATTTACTTGGCGCCTTTTTGTGACTGTAAAGGGACGTGAGGTCAGGGGAGCAAATAGTGAAGACGGTCTTGGATTAACAGGCGTAGCGAAATCCAGAAAACTGTAGTCTATTCCCAACACGTTGCTATATCAACTGTACACATGACTATTCATTCTTCGCAATTCCTCTCATCTCTCCCCATTCCCTCCTTCTCTCTTTTACAGCTTGGCGGCCTGAGCCTTGCGGGCCGCCTTCTCCTTGTCCTTGAGCACGCGGCGGAGGATCTTGCCGCTAGGGCTCTTGGGGATGGCGTCGATGAACTCGACGCCGCCCTTGAGCCACTTGTATTTCGTCTTGTGCTTCTCCACGTGCTCCTCGACGGTGCGGCGGATGGCGGCGTCGGGCTGGCCCGAAGAGACGGCGGCGGGGGACTTGACGACAAAGGCCTTGGGGACCTCGCCGGCGCGGTCGTCGTCGACGGGGATGACGGTGCAGTCGTGGACATAGTCGTGTGTGAGGAGGTGCGCCTCGAGTTCGGCGGGGGCCACTTGGAAACCCTGAATGGTGTTAGCCGTTTTTGGTCTGAATGGTATGTGCTTCTGTCTTGCTCCTCTTCTTTCTATCTTCTTTCCCTCTTTCATTTTCGTCCTTTTCCTCTTGTTCTTCTTCTTTCTGTGGACTTCTGCACTTTCATCTTCTTTCCTTGTTCTTCTTCTACTGCCTGTATTTAAGGAAAGGGCAAATGCGTACCTTGACCTTGATGAGCTCCTTGATGCGATCCGTGATGAAAATGTGCTCGTGGCCCTTTGGCGACTTGCGGACGAGGGCCTCATCGCCGGTGCGGATCCAACGGCCGTCGGCGTGGTGGACAAACGTCTCGGCGTTTGCCTTTTCGTTGTGCAGGTAGCCGAGAACGACCGAGGGTGCCTGGAGGAGCAGCTCGCCGCGCTGGTCATGGCCGGTGACGACGTTGCCCTCGGCGTCGATGAGCTTGGCCTTGTAGCCGGGGAGGAGACCGCCGGAGGAGCCGGGGACGAGGTCAATTTCGCTACTAGCGGTGGCGACGGGGGAGGTTTCCGTCATGCCTTGGGGTGGAAGTTAGCAAGAGTGTTGATATATGGTGCTGTAATGAGAGTAAAAAGAAAAGAATGAAAAGGAGAAGAAAGAAGAAAAGGAAGAAAAAGAAGAAGGGGAATGAGGAAACGCACCGTAACCCTGACCAATCTTCCACTTGGGAAACATTTTGTTCGCAGCCTCCTGCGTCTCAATGCCGAGGGGCGCGGCGCCGGAAAAGACGCAGCGGACGCTGTCGAGGTTGTACTTTGCGGCGACTTGCTGATTGGTGATGAGCTGAATGAGCATGGGGGGCACGACGGGGAGAAAGTTGAGCTTGTAGTCCTGGATGGTGCGGAGGAAGAGGGGGAGGTCAAACTTGGGCAGGATGACGAGCTGGTCGCCACGGTACTGGGAGACGTGGGCGACGACGGTGAGACCGTAGATGTGGCTGAGGGGCAGGATGCCGAGGACGTTTTCGGTGACGACATTGTCCTGCTTGCGGCCGACGCTCTGGAGCAGCGTCATCTGGATAATGTTGGAGATTATGTTGAAGTGGGAAATCATGACGGCTTTCTACACATTTTATATTTCATTAGCCACATTTGGGTCACAACTTGAAATTTTCATCCCACGCCGCGAGCGAAGCGAGGAGTCTAAAAAAACGCACAGGGAGACCAGAGGTGCCGGACGAGTAGCAGAGAAAGGCCGTCTGGCGGGCGCCCTGACCCTTGATCCAGGAAAGCGCGGGCGGCGCGGGCAGCGACCGGCCCTGGGCGACGAGGTCGTCGACGGAGGGAAAGTCCGGGTGCGGCTTGGCGCCGGGGACGGGCAGCAGGAAGACGGCGGAGCGGGGAATGCCGGCCGCGTCGGTAGCCTTGAGGGCGGTCTCGAGCAGGGGCAGGCAGGTGAAGACGGCCTTTGCGCCGGACGAGACGAGCTGGTGCTCGAGCTCCGCGGCCGAGTACTGGGCGTTGGCGGGGGTGACGATGCCGGAGAGGCGGTGGACGGCATGAGATAGGGGGATATAGTCGATCTAGGCGGCGGGCGGCGGCATGTTAGCGGAACAAAATTTTGGTACTCAGAGGGCGACACCGATACGAGAGATAATTCGGGTTTTTTTGGAAAGGCGCGCACCGTATTCACAGAGTAGACGGCGACGACTCTGTCCCACTCGGTGCCCTCGTTGGGACTGAAGCCGAGGCGCTTGGCAATGGCGCGGGCGAGCAGGTCGACGCGCTCAGGGACCTGCTTGGAGGTGTACGAGGTGCCGGTGACGCCACATGTGTAGGGATTGCGGGCTTTGGAGGCGCTGTACCGGCCGTAGCGCTCATTGTACATGAATTCGCAGAGGGGGACGCTGTCGGGGATGTCTACGATTGGTGGTGGTGATGGTGATGTTAGCGGCGGTCTGCGGTAGTTGCCCCGGCGAAAACGACGAAACCATTGGGTTTTGGAGAGGGAGTGTCATCGTGACGAGAAGAGCGAAAATGGCTTCCCGCGATCAACGTACCTGGCAGGGCCGGGACCCAGGAAGGCGGCTGAAAGACCATGATGGTGATGCGTTTGCCAAGATGGTGTCACTGAGACGGTACTACTTCGTAGAGACGGAGCAATCGGCGATGGGAATGAGAATCACGCAAGAAAGTGCTTTGAAAAAAATGAGGAGAAGAGGACGAGAAGATGAGAAGAGAGTTGCAAAAGCTGCTGCCACCGGCTGCTTTTCCCCAAGGGTTCCCCCGCGCCCCCCCGAATTAGCAGCTCTGGTCGTTGCGAACCTTGGAGACTAAACTTTAGCGTCATTGGCGATTCCAGAGCAAATCTTTGTGGAGTCTGGAGCTGAGCTGCTTCTTTCTTGCTCTTTTTACAGCCGAGGATCATTGCTAGAATATATGTGGGGCCGCGGCCAATAACACCAGTAATAACGCAAACTCAGCTCTTCTTTGTTCCGAGACAGGTACAAGGAGAAAAAGGTCCGCCCAGTGGCAAGCCAACGGACAGAATCGGATTTTACATCTTCTTTCAGGCTCACGATGCGAATTTCCCGGTCCCTGCAGCCGCCCGGCTCTGCTCCGCTCCGCTGCTTGAGCGCGGAATCTACGCCGTCCCTAGCATCACATCAACGGCATGACGTTGTCCCGACGGGCCTGGTTCCATTCAGGTACACGAACAAGACTCGTTGATGTATCATCACCAATGACGAGCCAACTCAATTGGTCTCTTGAGTGATGATGTATTCAATGCAAGATATCGTCCTGTTTGTTCCAGCGATTATAAGATTATGCATGTATATACAGGCACGCCTTGACCCGGACGCGCTGCTACCCCCACCTCATTATGCATGTCAAACGCATAATTTGCATACTTGAACAAATTCAACAAATTTCCGCTTAATATTCTTCCATCAAGACAATGCAATCATCATGCTGCCCGTGCTCACCGAGCACAGCACTGCAAATAGCCACCCGACCGCTCCATACCGCCCGCCTCCGCTATCCTTCTTGTCGCTATTACTGCTGCTCTTTCCGCTCCCGCCGTTTTCGCCGTCCCCGCCACTCTCAGTCGGAGTAGCCTGCGCCGTCACCGTCTTGATCATCTCCGTCCGGCACTTGGGGTCAAACGCAGGGCACGCCGTCACCGTGTACGTCGTCGCCGCTGCGCTTGCTCCGGCGCCGCCGTCAACCGAAATAGTCTGCGCCGGCCTGCTGGTCGACGCCGACGTGGTTGGGAGAATCTGTGACGCACCGCAGTTGCCCGTCACCGATGGCACCGCATTCTTGCCCGTGCCAATCTTCACAATGTCGGATTCGCCGCAGTCGGCCGCCTGCGCAATGTGTACCGCCTCGTTGTCCCAGTCAAAGACAAAGTATCCGGCCCGTAGCACCGTCTCGCCCAGAATTTGCTGCCCGCCCGTCAGGGCAATCCCCGCGTAACACGTGTACGGGTCGCCGACGTTGATGATGAAGTCTTTAAAGGGCACCTTGACCGTCGTCTCGCCGAAACCAAAGTCCACCGACCCTTGCTGGTTTCTGGCCGAGCACGGAATATAGAAATAGCCATTACCTTCCGGTTGGGCGCCCAGCGCTTTGAGGATAGGCATCGCCACATCGGCCTGCAGTCGCGAAATGGTTGTGCCCGAATCGAGCATCACATTCGTGTCGTTGCCCTGCAGCCTATAATTTTCCTCTTGAGACATGGTGATGCCCAGCGTGTCAAGCGACACGGCCAGTCGGGTCTCGCCCTGGAGGCCTTTGATGATGGGCACTTTTTCCAGCGTGCCGACAAACTTACTTCGGTCGAGCCCGCCGTAGATGAGGGCGCCAGTCTTCGTATCTGAGTGGCGCAGATCCAGGGAAAACACCCTGCTGGCAATTACCCCTTGTTTGGCCATGCTGTTCAGCACCAGGCTGTATGGCTCGTCGCCATCAAAACCCGCGCGCAAGTCTGGTGCAAGGCCTAGTATGCCTTGCGACTGGCGTTGGCTTTCCATCACCACGCCAAAAGTCTGGTTCTTGATGGATAATGAGCCAAACGCAATCTTGTCGGTAAAATATGTAAGCTTGACAGATGTCAATGTTGACTCGTCTGTCGTGTCACCAAAATGAATCTCTTCATTTCCAAATGGTCCGACTGGCGGGGTCCACGACTTGCGAGGGTTGTATTGACCGAACTGGGCGCATAGCTGAGCATCTTGTGGTCGCGCTGTCCGGCAGTCTGGATTCACCCATAACTCGCTCGAGCCCGTGTCGATGAGAACTGTGATATTTTGCGGCGGGGTGCCGATACCAACTTCATGGGAAGCAAATCTTGTTAGCCATCATGGTTTCTTTGAGCATCTCACCTGTAGTACGCAGTTTGAGTGGATGATTGCGCGATGAGCAACTATCATATCATCTCCAGGCTCGTGCATAAGGAAAACTCAACGTACTCTGTGCAGCGTAGAAAAAATTCATATTCTCCAAGGTCGTCTGGATGGCATTGTTGACTCTCCTTTCGATGCGATGCGTTCGCGGTACTATGCCGACTGGTACGGCCAGATAGCCAGGGTTGCTGTCAGCGTGGGCGACGTTGTCGGCTGTAGTTGTGACACCTCGACCAGCCAAGACAAGCCCGGCAGCCAGGTTGGCGCTGGACAAGCGCATGGCGGTTATTATTATTATTATTGTCGTCGTTATATGCCTGTTGTGCACGGATGTTTGCCGTCAATCGTCCGATGTCCAGTCACTGGGGCGGTGCGGCCAAGGCGTATGAATTTCAAAAGCTGGTGTACTGCGAGCCCCGCGCTCAAATCGAATCGGTGTCAAGAGCAGTCTCCAGGCCGGCATGCAACATCCATCGAAACGTATGCACCGAAATAAAAGGCAAAATGACAACAGACCAGATCCTTGGAGCCGCAACCCGGGGATGAGGTTACTTAAGAATAGCAACTAATGACGCCGACCCAAGTCCCATCTTTCCCTTAGCGTCAGCATCAGGATGGGGCGCATCAAATCAATGCATGGCGATAGATGCGAGCGTCGCAGCGGCCCCCCAAACCGAGTGTGCAACAGGTGACAGGCTGACTGACAGCACGCATTGGAGGAGCCAGGGGTGTTTTGGCAGGCCGTGGCCGGCTTCTGGCGGACTGGATCGTGGGCATGCCTGTCATCTTGTCTCCCATCTCATCTGTTGTGCTGTCGACTGTCGTGCCATAAAGAGGTCCCCCCATGCAGTCCCCGCGTTTCGGTCGGAAGGACAAGTCAGGGTATTGAGTTTGTAATGACAAATATAAAATTTGTTCCTTGTAAAGGTGTGTGCAGACACTACGTTGTTGTTGGGTTGAGGTTATCGGCGTTTTTGACTTGCCAGCTGTCACCCCAAATTCTGCCAGCACAACTGCCAGCTGGCAACCGTCGCAGTCTCTGCCTACCTACCTACACGTGCCACACACCCACCTTGAGAAGGTGGGTGTGTGGCACGTGTAGGTACCTAAGGATTTTAGCCAAGACATTATTTCTACATGGTACAAAGATCAGTGCCTGCTGCAAAAGTCGCTTCATATTATTCGCGCCAAGCATCAGCCGTTACTGACTCATGTTCCGATTCCTCAAAATTATTGACACAGCCAGCTTCTGTATCTTCTTCTCGCAAAACCGTCCCTCCTCAGCTCAGCCACGCACTTCTGCAACGCGGCGCTGCAAAAATCGCCTGCAGAAGCACCGACGAGCCCTGAGCTTTCTTTTTCTGAACCGTCCGACACCAATCTTTGGGCTTCCGAAACCTACATCAAGTTTGAGGCTTTGAATACCAAGCATCTGCCATTAATCTTGGCGACCGCCTTGTATATGCTATATTTGGCCACAGATGAACGCAACCCACTAACCCACCTGCAAGCGCTGTCCCCCATCGCTGGTTTGTATCGCGGAGGGCGGGTGAGCCTTAGCTGTAGCTGTTTGTGGGATAATCTGCCAAAAAGTGTGAGCCAGCAATGGCAATAATAAGTGGCACTAGCTGGCCACGTGCCAAGTAGCGAGTTGGCCAAGAACAACGGCCATGAGATCTTTACCACAAACAAAAGGTGGTAGCAATGAGGTTACAATAAAGGGCCAGCCACATTCGAGCAGCTGCCTTCTCGAGAAGACCAACCCGCGGATCTCGCCACTACGGGCACTTTCCTACGGACACAACGATACAAGCAAATGCCGACGGAATCGTCGAAATGCAGAATACAATGGTCGGGTGTCAAATGGCCATCCTTTCATCTACGAAAGTGCGCTCTATTCTATTTGTCAAGATGCGCAGCCGTAATCCATGCACATACTCGCAAGCGCCTCATCCATGGCCAAACGTTGCGAATTAAAGTTGTCAGGGAACTGCATGATTTCAGATAGCCGCCCGTAGTCATGACAAACGACAAGAGGGATTTATTTCACATCAGGAAAAAGCAAAGCTTCATGTCCTTGAGTGTAGAGGTGTTTGCAGCGACGTGGCTTGGTCAATCAGCGGCTGTAACCACACCCGAGACCGGCTTCATGCAAATGTCGACGTGGCGCAGTCCATCAAACCGGATGAGCAATGCCCGAGTTGCTTGGAGCAAGGGTCGTTGAAGAGCAGCCGCTACATACTAGCGTCGACGTCGAATACACTTGTTGCCACCCATTGTACGGAGGTAAGAGAAAGGAAATCAAGGCCGAAGAATCCCAAGGGTGAGGCGATGAGGCGAATCATCCGAGTATGCTCGTACCGCCATGTGTCGTCTTTCCCTAAGAGCAGAGAAGGCGACAATTACTATACGCGCAACGCGCCTAGAACAAGATGAGGCAGAGAGTTTGATTGATACACAAGTGCATAATCAGTGTGTGGTTTTGATGAGTCCTTGGCTGGTTGGGTGGCTGGTTGGGTGGCTGGAAGCCGGATGATGACTAATAATCCTAATCTTAATTTGCGGCATAATCGCACACCGAAGCGGCCACCTCACCAACGCGGCCACCTCACCAACGCGGCCACCTCACCAACGCGGCCACCTCACCAACGCGACCGCCTAACAGGTATCACGCTCTGCGTGCTCAAGGTTGCATGTAATATGGAGCAGACTGATGCTAACGCTGAGGATCGCCTCAAAGAATGTCTAGATTTTCTCCTGCAGAATCCCGGATTTGCAGTGGCCACAGCGGCGCGAAATTTTGGCGTCACGCGTGGGGTCCTCCGACGAAGGCTCGACGGAGTCGCGCCAATGAAGGGGCGGCGCGCCCATAATACAAAGCTCACGGAAGAAGAAGAAAAAGAACTTTCTTCCGAGATCCGGAGGCTCAATGACAATAATGTCTCGACGCCGAAACAATGGATTTTGGACGCGGCTAACAGGATAATTCGAGCTCGATCTTCGGACGTTTTGGATCTTGTCACATCACGCTGGGTTAAGCGCTTCATCACACGCCACGGGCTGTATGTCCCGAGGTCAGACAGGCCACAAGTCTTCGGGCCCGGATTATCAAAATCCGAAGTCACTGAGAAGACCTCGAAACATCACGTCGCAGTAATCGGGTATGTAGTTTCGTATCGTTTCCGGCGCCGCTCGTTGACCTCGTCGGGCAATGCAGTGCCGGTGTCATTGGCCTGTCCATCACCCTGCACCTGGCCCGCCGCGGATATCCCGTCACGGTTGTCGCGCGAGAGCTTCCCGGCGACTGGGATATCGATTATGCCTCCCCCCGTGCCGGCGCCCACTTTCGGCCCGTCCCTGTAGAGACCAAGCAGGACGCTTTCGAAAACACCATGATGCTCGAGACATACGACGAGTTCAAGCGCATCGCTGATGATCCCGACATTGAGGACGCGGGTGTGGCATTTATCGCAGCTGTAGAGTACTTTGACACGGCGCCTACAGAAGACGAGCTGGCCATGTTTGCCACCTGGCCAGAGTATCGCCTGCTGGAGCCTGATGAAATGCCCACAAAAGGGACGGCGAGGAGCATCAAGGCTGGACTGACGTACTCTGCTTGGGTCATTGACACCCCGGCTTATCTGGGATGGCTTCAGGGCCAGGCAGAGTCGCTCGGTGCCGTCTTTGTACGCTCGAGGCTTGGTGCCGTACAAGAGGCGGCATTCGTGGCCCAAGAGCAGCGTCCAGACTTGGCAATGCCCAAAACCGTTGTCAACGCGAGTGGCACCGGCCTTGGAGACACGAAATGCTTCCCATCGCGTGGCCAGTTCATGCTCGTATCAAACACCTATCACTCGACAGTCTCTCACCACTCTGCCGACGGCCATACTACTGTCGTCATTCCCCGACCTTTTGGGGGCACCGTCATAGGCGGAACAAAAGAGCCGCACAACTGGTCACCAAACAATTCACGATTGGCCATTGAAAAGATCCTTGGGCGCGTTGCAGCGATCTGCCCAGATCTTTTACAAGCCCCCGCAGACAACCCCTCGTTACCGCCGGCCATCAACGTCCAGCAGGCTTATATTGGCCGCAGACCAATGCGCAAGGGCGGGCTACGCCTCGAAAAGGAAATTCTCACCATTAATCAGCCTTCAGAAGACAGTCTTGATAATGAGTTGTCGTCCATGTCTATCGTTCACTGCTACGGTGCCGGCCCCAACGGATTCAAAATTGGATGGGCCATAGCATCTCGTGCCGCCAGTCTTGTTGACCAATGTTGCGCCGCATTGGACAACAGTATATGATGTGAAAACTGATACTTCTAAGATACATATCTACATGAAACCGATACGCATTTGGAGTACATAACAAAGCCTGCTATGTTATGCAACCTAAAATTCAGCAGGCCGTTGTTGCTCATTGAATAATTACACCCTTGAACCAAGTCTTCATCTTCTTGGCGTTGACGCCGGGATTTTTGAAAAGATGCTCCACGAGAATACCATCGTGAAGCTCCTTGGGGGCCTCGTACGTGACAAGGTCGACGCCAGGGGCCTCGCGCTTGATGGTCTCAATGATGGCCAGGCTGTGGTCGCGCAAGACTTCTCGGCCGCCGTAAGTCACATAAATTTTGGACACGACCGTGTCGAAATCTTGGAACCAGCCAAAGTCGGCCTCGAGCGGGCGCGACCAGGGGTCCGACAGCGACTTGACGGTGGCGCGCTTGTGCGGCTCGACCGACTCGACGCTCAGCTTCTGGATGATGGCCGAGCTGACCATGTCGTTGTTGCCAAATACGCGGAAGGACTCGGTGTCGTCGCTCTGGCCAAGCCAGGCCGAAACGAGAAAGGCGCCGGCAAAGGGTTCCGACAGCTTGATCTCAGGGAGTGACGGCTGCGCGTGCAGGGCGTGCCCGAGGAACTGCATCGTCAGGTTACCGCCGGCCGAGTCGCCGCCGACGATAATGTCACGCGGCAGAAAGCCCTGCGCGCGCACCTCCTCGTACGCGGCGACGCTCTGCCGCAAGGGAGTGGGCAGCACGCCGCGCGGGGCGAGCGTGTACTGCAAGAAGGCGACGGCCGTCTCGACACCGGCCTCGACGCCCGACATGACGTAGGTGTTCCAGGCCCACAGGAAGTGGCCGTTGGAGGCTGGCAGCACGTAGGCGCCGCCGTGCAGGAAGAGGACCACCTTTTTGGCCTTTTTGCGGTCGCCGAGCCAGAGGATGGCCGAGTCGTCGACACCCTTGTCGAGCTCCTGCACATCGTAGACGACGCGGCTCTTGAAGTTGGGGGCGCTCCAGCGCTTGGCCGCGTACTTTATAAACTTGCCGTACTCTTGGCGCGTCGTCGGCTGCAGCTTCTGAATCTCCTTGCCCGTCAGGATGCCAAACGTGGTGCGCACGACGGCGGCCAGGATCGCGGAGCGCAGCTTCATGCCGTGCGTCACGGACAGCACCAGCATGCGCAGTATGTTGGCGGCCAGGCTCGCGGGGACTGCGGGGTGAGAGCGCGGGACAAGGTCAGCGACGAGGGACGGATTGGGGGCGCGAGGCCGGGCGTTAGTAACGTACAGATGGTGAGGAGCTTGAAGATCATGGCCAGGCGCTCGCCTACGCTCATGTTGGGCTTGCTCGGGAAGGGAGCCTACATTGCATCGTCAACCTCGGCTTCATTGACTTTTCATGTCGAGTTTCTCCTGTCATACGACCAGCTGGGACTTCTTTTCGAGGGAGAAAAAAAAAACCTCTCTCTGGCGCATTCGCAACCCCAATGAAAGCGCAACCCATCTGTCCGTCTCAAAGCGTCTCTCCTCCAAAGATTTGCACGCGCATCAGCTTACCATGGTGGACGGGTTTTGTCCGGGGTTTACCGTCTCGAAATCGGGTGATGTGGTCGCACAAGCGTATGCCGAGGCGTCGGTAACAGGCAGGGGGCAGAGACGCTAACAAAGCGCTTCACGACGTGTTTTGCGGCTGAGTAAGAATGAAGAAAAGCAAGATGAAAAAGCAAGATAGCAGCAAAAGGGAGATTCAGGAACTCGGCGAGGTGAGACGTCCAGGTCAGTTTTCTATCATCAAACCCCTGGAGACTGTTGATTGTCTACACGAATGGCTGGCGCACGGGAGATGGGGTAATCTTGTAAAGTAGCCGAGGTTCGCTCGACGCAGTTGGCATCGGCTCTCCGCACCATGGCTTGCTTGGATCTGTGTGGGGGGCGGCTTCAGTTATCTCATTCTGTATTCTTGAGACTAACTAACTAACTACTAACTAGTCAACTAGTTGCGCAACTTCTCGCGTGCTATTCAAGTACCAACGTGCTAGGCCCAAAAAGAGAACCCACGTCCATCTAGGGCCTAGGGGACAGCGAGGGGCCCATTCTGTTGGAGCCTCAGCCTCTTGAGCCTACGGTACCTACCTAGGCCCTGAAGACATGTTTTGTGGTCCTGTGGATCAGATCATGGAAGATTGCTGAACTCGTTGACCAGTCAGTGTCGCAAAGCTGTTGGCCCCGGCCGGGTGAGAAAAGGTGAGACTGAGCGCCAATTCCAACGGATTCGTAGCGAATTCCGCATCCACATCGAGTAAGAAGCCATACGCGGCTCTGACGTGTACGGCCGTGCAGCAACATGTCTCGAGCTTATTCTTTCCGGAGCCCCCGGCTCGCATGCCGACTTGTTCTAGTGACTGCTCAAGTTGTTGTGCTAGAAAAGCAGCCTTTAATAGCCCAGGGCCCTGTCTATATTACGGCGCTGCCCGTACAAGCTGAGACTGGGCGTGGGTACTTTTGCGTGGCAGGAAGGTCCGAACCGTTTACAAAAGCCGGTCGGGTATCTGCTTGATTTGCCAAATTTTCTTGTTTTCGAGGCGCTTCCGATTTGTACCCTGACCATTGTTGCGACCCGTCCATCTTCCACACAAACCTGGCCTTCATCATCATGTTTACCAACCGCGAGGGCTTCAACATTGACGCCGTCGTCAGCACCGTCAGCCGCGCCGTCAACCACCGCACCGCCCTGCCCCTCGCCCTCGGCCTCTCCCTCGAGCCGCTCCTCGCCCGCTACGCGCCCGCCCTCCTCCGCACGCTCCTCCACAACGAAACCGCCGCCCGCCTGTTGCGCTTCACGGCCGCCCACCTCGCGGGCCTGCGCCGCCCGGCATGGGCCGTCGCCTTGCTCACGTCGGCCTACGCGCTCAGCAGCTGGCTCACCCACAAAAGCAGCAACAACTGGGTCGAGGACCCGACGTGGGACTTTGACCGCGAGGTGGTGTTGATAACCGGCGGCAGCAGCGGCATCGGCGCGGGGGTCGCGCAGGAGTTTGTGCGGCGCAACCTGCGGACCGTCGTGGTAGTCGTCGACGTCGGCCCGCTCAAGTGGGAGCCGCCTGCCGGCACGACGGTGCACTTTTATCACTGCGACTTGACGGACGCAGACGCGGTCAAGCACATGGCGGACAGGGTGCGCGACGAGGTGGGCCACCCGACGGTGCTGTTCAACAATGCGGGCGTGGCAAAAACCTCGCCGATTTTGCTGGCCAAGCCAGAGGACCTGGAGCTGGTGATTAGAACAAACCTGCTGGCGCAATACTATGTGACGCAGCAGTTTCTCGGCGACATGGTGCGGCGCGACCACGGACACATTGTGTACTCGGGGTCGCTGAGCTCCGTGATTGCGGGCCCGAGCATCGGGCCGTATTCGTCGACAAAGGCCGGCTTGTCTGCGATGCACGATGTACGTTGCGCTTTCTTTCAGAATTACCCCTTGGCAGATTTCTTTATTCTTTGTTTATGCTAACCAATGCTTCTTCTTGACAGGCCCTTCAGCTCGAACTCAAATTCATGTACGACGCGCCGCGTATCCGACAGACTCTCGGCATCTTTGGCTTCATCCGCACGCCGATGGTGGGCACGGCGGCCAGAGGTGGAAGCTTTGTGGTGCCGTTCCTCGAGGTTGAGACGGTGGCCGAGGCGATTGTCGACTCCGTCTACAGCACCTACTCGCATACAATTTACAAGCCAGGCGCCGCCAGCTTCAGTGCAGGCTTGGTAAGTGAGCTCCAGCAAAGGCCATGGAAAGCCAGAAGTTCTGGGATTCTTTCGCCTTGGCTGTTGATTGGTGTACAAAGGACTCGGCTAACTTGATTCCAGCGAGGCGCTCCTACGTGGCTGCTGACCAACTTTCGGTTCGGCTTTGGAGCGGGCTTGGCCAAATTGCGCATGCCGACTTTTGGCGAACAGATTCGCAAGGTTACGCAGAGGTGAGTGTTGAAATTGGGGAGAGCATGATGTGTTGAAAAGGACGTGAGCTTTCTACTCTCGAGACAGTCTTGTCTCTCTGCCGTCATTGTGCAGCTCAACCACAATTGCCGTTTTAGCAGCTTTTTCTATGTTTTGCTCGATTATTAAATGTAATCAGAATTGATTTAAACGCTTCGAAATTATTTACAGGCCGTCTCCCGCACCGTTTGGTCAAGCTAATTATTGAAAAGGAATATAAAAAACGATGACTAGTCAAGTTATTCATTGGGCATTATTATCATCAGGCTGACCTTGCGGAGGTCCTTCGTTGTACTATTAAATCGCGCGACGCCGCAGACCTGGCTGACGCGGCGACGCGCTTCAGCTGAATGAGCCAGGCATCTCTGCAGAAACAGGTTTTTGCGAAAGAAAAAAACCAAATGGCTGCATACCTCAGCCAAACCACTCTTCCGAGAGGCTTCTACGGAAGCCTACTACCAGTATAGTCAGCCCAACCCAGCGAAGCCGCGGAAATGACCGACTTATAAGCCTTCAGAGTCGGGCGAAGAAAACAGCTTTGCTGGTTGCGAATCGAGCGTGGAACGGACCTGTTCAACAACTTTTGCGCAGAGGATGAATGGCCTCTTTCATAACTTTCCATGCACTCGTGCCATTTTTTCCTGCGCTGGCACAGGGGCTTGGCATCAGTGAGTGCCAAGTGGTGCTTGGCATCAGTTAGTCGTGCCAGACTAGGTACGACATACAGTGGCGAACGCGCTGCAGATGGCAAGCAAGATGGCGGGCAATCTAGTTGATTTTCATCATCATGAGTCTACTACAGTGAGAGCCCCTCATCACTGAACTTATCATGCTCATGTTATAAGTGTATGGGGCTCAAGGCTGATGGATGCATCGCATGTGGAAGCGGGCCGAGGAACTGTTCGACCGACGCTGCCCCATACGGGCGATTTTATTAAATAGTTGCTGCCATCGCTAAAAGCATCGGTGCGCTAACTTGTTGGGATTCGAAGCCCTCCCTATTCATGATTTGCTTCAAATTTGAGTTCCGTTTCGTTGCGGTCACAGGCTCGTCGTATTGAAATGTGGCCCCTTTAACACGCAGCTTATCCTACGTCGGCCCGATGTGCTGCATCAACACTGCAGGAAAGGATATCGATCGTTTCCAGAATCGGTTCGGTTGCCGCTTTCGGTCAGGCGGCTGAAGCAATGCCACCAATTCTGTCCTAGCTATGTATGATCAGCCACCCCTTATCATGTCATATGTATTTTGCCTCCCGTGATAGCCCCCCCAACAAATCGCACCAGCGCGTCGAAGGGTCGTAGTGCCGCAAGATTTCAGTCTGCTCCATCCATGTAGAAATGTGATCGGCCATGACTGGACCATCCGCCAATCTGTTCTCCATTCTCCGGTTGGCGTCGCACTAGAGGCGGGGGCCTCGGCTTCCCCCCAGCTTTCCATCGGCAGGCAGATTTGTCTTGAAATTCCAGTCATAACGGCCGTATGCCAGTGTCCCCTTACAGCTGCATCTTGTCCCTCCTACACCTGAAGAAAAACGTTGGTGGTTGCAAGTCTCATCTCGACGCGGCTCCTCGACAACGCCAAGCCGAACCGACATGGCTGCAGAAAAGGATAGCATCACTTACAGCCAGTTTGCCTGCATAGGCACCGGCTTCTCTGGTATCGGACTGGGCGCGACCCTGAAGCGGTGGTACAACATTACCGATGTGGTGCTCTTTGAGCGCGAAAGCAAGCTTGGTGGCACATGGCACATTAACCAGTATCCGGGTCAGTGGTACAGGCGACATTCTGCATGTGAACAATATCAAACTTACCTTTTTCTTGCGCAATAGGATGCGCCTGCGACGTTCCTTCCCCGTTGTATAGCTTCTCCTTTGCCCCCGACGGCCACTGGAAGCAGCTTTTCAACGCGCAGACCGATATTCTCGATTACCTGACCAATATCGCCGCGAAATATGAACTCCTCTCCAAGATGCGATTCAACTCCACCGTTGAGCGCTGTGAGTGGAATGACGCCCGGGCACGATGGCGTATGGACATCCGCGACAACACGACCGGCATCGTCTTTTACCACGAGTGCAAGTTTCTCTTCAGCGGCGTCGGCCAGCTGATCCAGCCTCGTATTCCCGATTTTCCTGGCGCGGAATCCTTCAAGGGCGACATGTTTCACGCAGCCCGCTGGAACCACGACGTGTCTCTCAAGGACAAGAACGTCGTCGTCGTCGGCAACGGCTGTACGGCTGACCAGATTGTCCCAGCTATCGTCAAGGAGACCAAGACTCTGACGCAAATCGTGCGCTCCAAGCATTGGATCGTCAAGCCGCCCGTCATGCCCAACTTTGGTCTGATGAGCTTCCTGTTCAAAAGAATCCCGGGCCTGCTCAATCTGATGCGCCTGGCCATCTGGCTGGCGCTCGAGAACTCGTGGCGGGCGTTTTACTTGACAAAGTACGCGGCGGGTCTGCGCAAGGCAAAGGAGGCCAGCACGCGCGCCTACATGAAGAAGCTTGCTCCGGCCAAGTACCACGACATGCTCATTCCCGATTTTCCCATCGGCTGCAAGCGTCGCATATTCAACCCTGGCTACCTTGAGTCCCTCAACGAGGACAACCTCACGCTCATGGACAGCAAAATTCTCGAGATTGTCCCCGAGGGAGTTCGCACAAAAGAGGGAGTCATCGAGGCCGACGTCATTGCCCTCGCCACGGGCTACACCACGAATAGCTTCCTGCCCCGCATTGAGCTTGTGGGAAGGAATGGCGTGACGGCTGAGGAGCACTGGAAAAAGACCAACGGCGCTGCAGCGTACAATGCTATTTTGCTCAGTGGTTTTCCCAACTTCTTCATGATTCTAGGTAAGCTTCCCGCCTATCATCCCATACTGTACACAATGAGACTGACTCATGACGCAGGCCCCAACACCCTTACCGGCCATACCTCGACTGTTTTTGCTATTGAGAATGCCATCAACTACTCGCTACGCATTCTTAAGCCCGTGCTGGATGGTGAGGCCGTCTCGATTGACTGCCTGCAGGATGCCGAGGATCGATGGGATCAAAGAATCCAGGATGGCCTGAAAAACACCGTTTGGGCCGATGGTATTTGCAACAACTGGTACTCTCGCGATACTCAAGGAAAACAAGCCCGCAACTCGTCGACGTATCCATTTGCGCAGAGCGACTTTTGGTACAGGTGCTTCTTCCCAGTCTATGAAGACCTGAAATATACCGTGAGTTTTCACATCCGTGATGATTACCTGACCTGTCGCTCATTGACTCTATAGCCTACACTCGATCACCGAACAAAGCGACTCGGTCGCTACATCAAGATGGCGGCCCTTGCGCTTGCGCTCTTTGCGTCTGTCAAGGCGGTGCGCGTCGTCAGAGAAGAAGGCCTCAAGAACATTGTCCAGGGCTACGCTATCCAAGCTTTTGTCAAGTATCATATGCTTCGCATGCGTATCCAAGAATACATCGGAGCCAAGTAGAGATGTAATTGCTTGGCAATAGTACCCGCAGCTCGCTCTCAAGTACATTTAATCGTTTCGCATCGCAGATTGATAGCCAAAATTCGCCAACAGTAAATTCGCCATAGTCTAGTGCAAGATATTTAGGATTACAGTTTTTAGTGTGTACAATGGTATGAAATACCTGGCAGCCAGCCTTTTCCCTCTTCTTTTTTACAACGACTTGCTTGCGCCAGAAACGAGCAGAATAACGCTGCCAAATTGGCGCCGCACGTCCTCCTTGTTGACATCATGGGTATCATCTACCTCACCCCAGTGGCTCGTCTGCCAGTCGACCTCCAGACTCGTAAGGCGGGCCGCTTCCTCCGCGCTGAACCGGGTCTCGCGCGCGACGACCGCCTTGGACAGACCAGCAGCATCGTCGCTCCACTCCGCAATGAAGCGGGCGGCGGTGACGAGGCTCTTGCCGGCCAGCACGGCCCGTTCCAGGCCGGCAAGCTCCCAGGCCGACAGGCCCATGACCCAGCCCCGGACGACGTCGCGCACGCCCTCGTCCTGCTCGGCGGGGAAGATGGAGTGGCCGTCGAGGACGGGCTTGACGGTGACGCCGGGCCAGACGTGCGTCGCCAGGAAGCTGACCGTGTCCTGGGCGGCGCGCTTCTGCACGTCGCGAAGGGACTCGCCCGCGTCGTTGCGCAGGTCGAGCTTGCCCGCCGGCGGCGCCCAGCACAGCAGCGCGTCGGTGTCGAGGTAGCGCATGACCGACTCGGCAATGGCGGCGCGGACCGTGGCGCGGTTGCCGAGCGCATCGTCGGCAGCCACGTCAATGGCGCGGCAGACGAGGCTCGTCAGCGGAATCAGGTGCTGCTGGGTGGCCTGCTGCGCCGAGGTGAGCAGGTCCCACTCGATGGCGAGCGCCGTCGCGAGCGTCGGCTTGCTAAGCGGCACGCGCACAATCTCCTTGTTGTTGGGGTGCCGCAGCGGGCGCGCGTCGAGGAGCACCTGCAGCGCGCCGTCGACCTCATTGACGCGGACGTCCTTCCAGAAGCGGCGCCTCGTGGGCGAGAGGTCGCCGGCGGCGGAGGAGGAGGAGGAAGCTTCTTCTTTGCCGTCCTTGGCGCTGCGGATGGTCTTGGCCATCTTGAGCATCTCGGCATTCCTGCGGCGGCGCTCGACTCGTTCGTTGGGGGTGCGCTGGATGGGGGCCTCGGGGGGCGGGCCGGTGCCGACGACGGGGGCGACGTTGGCGGCCGTAATGGCCGAGGCGTGGATGCTGCGGACGGGCAGCACCGTGCCGCTGAGCAGACGGGGCGCGAAGCGCAGCGGTATTCGCATCGTTGGCTGCAGCATGGTTGTGATTGTGACGTTGGACGTTGTAGATGAGTTTGGCAAAGTCTGGAAATTTTGGAGCTGTAGGGGGTGGATGCGGAACGTCCCTGGTGCCTCGTGGTTGACCAATTGGCCGTCTTGAGGGGATACACTAAATTTAATGCGTATAGAACTTGATTGGAAATTGTTGAATTCAATATTTTATCCTATAGTAACTTTGTGCCTGTCTTCAAGAGTTATTGTCACCGCTGTGTACGCGTTCCTCTGAGAACTCATCATCATCATCCCTCACAAACTCCCTCTTCAACACCACAGAATGTGAGCTCACTTAATACATAAAATCACACTTCGCTGCGTCAAGAAATAAATTGATATTTCTGCAAAATAAATTCTATACTGTACTGGCAGCTGTGATGCCAAAGTATATGAGTCACGTGATTCGTTCCACACCGTCCCCCTCGCCCAAAGTGTCGACGTGGAGATTCCCCTGGCGGCCCATATAGACCACGACACCTGCAACCAAAACCCCCTAAAGCCAGTCGCCCATCATGAGCTACGGCAAAAAGGACGAAGACGCCGACCTGGGTCTGGTCAAGGTGGATCGCACGCAGGTCTTCCAAGAAGGTTCGTCTGCGCACAATGGCTTCGTCGCGCGCCGGCGGCTCGACACACCCCGCCATTCGATGCTAACAAGCTGGCCCAAACAGCACGACTCTTCAACAGCTCCCCGATTCAGCCGCGACGATGCCGTATTCTCCTGACCAAGATTGCTCTCCTCGTCTACACGGGCGAAAAGTTCCCGACAAACGAAGCCACCACCCTCTTCTTTGGCATTTCGAAGCTCTTCCAGAACAAGGATGCCAGTCTCCGCCAGATGGTGCACCTTGTGATCAAGGAGCTCGCCAACTCGGCGGAAGACATCATCATGGTGACGAGTACCATTATGAAGGACACTGGCGGTGGCAGCGACGCCATTTACCGACCCAATGCCATCAGAGCCCTCTGCCGCATCATTGACGTTGGTTTCCTAGTGGTCTGACGATTTCCGCCTTCCCTTCGTATTAACCTCTCCCTAGGCGACGACTGTTCAATCCATCGAACGTGTGATGAAGACTGCGATTGTCGACAAAAACTCTTCCGTCTCCTCCGCCGCTCTCGTTTCCTCGTATCACCTCCTCCCCATCGCCAAGGACGTCGTCCGTCGTTGGCAGAGCGAGACCCAGGAGGCTGCCGCCAACTCCAAGTCGGGTGGTGGCTTCTCCCTGGGCTTTTCGTCCAGCAACCAGATGCCTGTCAACAACTCGAGCATGACGCAATACCACGCCATCGGTCTACTCTACCAGATGCGCATGCACGACCGCATGGCCCTGGTCAAGATGGTTCAGCAGTTTGGCTCCCCTGGTGCTGTTAAGAGCGCCCCAGCCACCGTCATGCTGGTTAGACTCGCCTCTCAGCTTGCCGAGGAGGATGCCTCTCTGCGCAAGCCCATGTCACAGCTTCTCGTTGGCTGGCTGCGCCACAAGTCCGAAATGGTCAACTTTGAGGCTGCCAAGGCCATCTGCGAACTCCGCGATGTCACTGACGAGGAAATTAACCAAGCCGTTCACGTCCTCCAGATGTTCCTCACTTCGCCCCGCGCCGTCACAAAATTTGCCGCCCTCCGTATCCTCCACAACTTTGCCTCGTTCAAGCCCATCGCCGTCGCTCCCTGCAATCAAGATATTGAGCTCCTCATCTCCAACTCGAACCGCTCCATCGCCACGTTTGCCATTACGACGCTTCTCAAGACTGGTAACGAAGCTAGTGTTGACCGTCTGATGAAGCAGATTGCCAGCTTCATGTCGGAGATTACCGACGAATTTAAGATTACCATTGTAGAGGCCATCCGCACACTGTGCCTCAAGTTTCCCAGCAAGCAGGCTGGCATGCTGACTTTCCTCAGCGGCATCCTACGTGATGAGGGCGGCTACGACTTCAAGAAGGCTGTCATTGAGAGCATGTTTGACCTAATCAAGTTTGTTCCCGACTCCAAAGACGAGGCTCTGGCACACTTGTGCGAGTTTATCGAGGACTGCGAGTTCACCAAACTTGCCGTGCGCATCCTGCACCTGATTGGTCTCGAGGGCCCCAAGACCAGCAACCCTACCAAATATATTCGCTACATCTACAACCGTGTCGTCTTGGAGAACGCCATTGTTCGTGCGGCTGCCGTGACGGCGCTGGCCAAATTTGGCGTTGGACAAGCTGACGCCGACGTCAAGAGCAGTGTCAAGGTTCTGCTGACTCGCTGCCTGGATGATGTCGACGACGAAGTCCGCGACCGCGCTGCACTCAACCTGAAGCTCATGGGCGAGGAAGACGATGAGATGGCGAGCAACTTTGTCAAGAACGACAGCATGTTTGCGCTGCCGTATTTTGAGCATCAGCTCGTCATGTACGTGACGTCGGATGATAAGAGCAACTTTGAGGAGCCGTTTGATATTTCCAAGATTCCAGTCGTGACCCGAGAGCAGGCCGATGCCGAAGACAGAACCAAGAAGCTGACGGCCACGACGCCGACGCTCAAGGCGCCCAAGTCCGGCCCGACCAAGGCGCCCGCCACTGGTGCCGAGGCTGCGGCAGCTGCCTCTGCGCAAGTGCAGAAATACACGGAGGAGCTTACAGCCATTCCCGACATGGCCGAGTTTGGCAGCGTGCTCAAGTCATCGCCTGTTATTGAGCTCACCGAAGCGGAGACTGAGTACGTCGTGTCTTTGGTCAAGCACATTTTCAAGGAGCACATTGTTCTGCAATTCGATGTCAAAAATACGCTTCCCGACACGGTCCTGGAGAACGTATCGGTTGTAGCGTCGCCTTCTGAGGAGGAGGAGCTAGAGGAGGTGTTTATCCTGCAGTCTGACAGGCTGGCGACAGATGAACCTGGCAAGGTGTACGTGGCGTTCAAGAAGGTGAATGGCGAGAAGTCTCTGCCAGTCTCGTCATTTACGAATGTTCTTCGATTTACCAGCAAGGAGATTGACCCGGCGACGGGTGACCCCGAGGAGACTGGTTACGATGACGAGTACGAGGTGTCAGAGTTTGAGCTCACGGGCAGCGACTATATTATTCCCACGTTTGCGAGCAATTTCAACCACTTGTGGGAGCAAATTGGAGCATCTGGCGAGCAGGCAGAGGAGACGCTGCAGCTGAGCAGCATGAAGAGCATTGCGGGTAAGTTTACAGGCTGGACGTGGACGTGTTTGACAGTCGAATACTAATATGAGTGAATAGATGCCACGGAACAACTCACACAGGCTCTGTCGCTGCAACCGCTAGACGGGACGGACGTTGCAGTCAATCAGAGCACACATACGCTGAAGCTGTTGGGCAAGACGGTGAGCGGAGGGCGTGTGGTGGCGACGGTGCGGATGGCATTCTCGTCCAAGTCGGGGGTGACGACCAAGATTACAGTGCGCAGCGAGGAGGAGAATGTGGCGGCGCTGGTGATTGCATCTATAGCTTAGAAAAGAGGACGAGGATAGGCGTTGCGGGTAATAGTGCGATGGTGGATAGAGTCATGATGTACAATGCCGAGTGCAGATTAAAAGACTTTTTTCCTCTTTTTATTTATGACGAACAATTCAATTCGGTAAAGTTTGTATTTGACAGAGGACGGCTTTTTGCTGTACTAGTTGGAGATGCCGAGGCGGGTGGTGGATAGGCGGAGAGATGAGAGATTGGCTCGGCGGGATGCAAAGCCACAAGGGGTGCCAATAAGAGGTGGACCTCTACATTCCTACGGCGTAGGTTTGTCGCGGTTGCAATCTTCTCCATGTTTCTTTTTGTGCTTTCTGTGCCCAACAAATTGAAGCACGAGTGTTTGGTTGAGGTCGAGTCAAGTGACGTCCATCATGTGTGCTGCGCAGGTTCATGCAATAGGGCGGCGGTGTGGTGAAGTGTGGTGTCAGCGCATGAAGAGGACTTGAAAAGCCTACAAGCCAAGCATATCGACCTGCTCACGTGTAGGAAAGAAGCCCCTTCCAAAGGTTTTTTTTTTTTTTTTTTTTTCTTGATTCGTTGAAGCCTTGGTAAATAGGGTGTTTTTGTGGTTTGAGAGACCCCCGTCGTATCGTCGTACCGGGTACTAATAATAAGCCGTAGAAGTGGTGGGCGAGGCGGGTGGCTGGACATGTCGGCTACAAGCGCAGACGTGAATATGTCATGGTGGAAAAGAAAGAGTTGCTAGGAAGGATTTGGGGGGCACTAGGGAATCCACGGGCCAAGTGGCAAGAGGATATTTGGTGTTGTCCACCGCTAGGCTTGCCCGGGTTGGCCTCTTTGGGTATATCTACAAGTGCATGAATTCCCCTCCCGCGCCAGCCGGCCGAGGCAAAATGGTATCAAGGAAGCTAGATTTTGGCATATGCTTTGCGGGGGGGATGGAAAGGAACGTGGTTGGGTCGGTGTGGTGGTGACATGTACCAGGAAGCGGGAAAAGTAGGAGGCGGGGAAGATGTGCAGATGAAAGGACGAGTTTCAGTGCGCATTGTATTTTGGGGACATGACTGGTGTTATCGAGATGCATTTTGCTAGGTGAATTAAGGACAGGGAATGCGGAGTGTCTTTCATTGGCAAGACGCGGGAATGAGAACTGGCTTCATCGTCGAGGTTAAACAAGATGTTGACGGGCGCTAGCAAAAATTACAGAAAGCACTGACAGCGCTGTAACGGAGGCCAAGTCGGCGCTGCAACACCTAACCCAGGGCCCGTGGGGAGTCAAGGACCTTTTTTTAAGTGGATGTAGGTAGGTATGCTTTGCGGTTGGTATTGTTAGGTAGTATTCGGTGTTTTTCAAACTTCAAGGTCTAATCAGGCAAGGCCAGCAAAGCACGAGGCTGCAAAGGGTTGGCAGCAAGGCCTCGGCTGTTTGCTGGTTGGGCAAAACAAGGACACAGTGTAACCGAGTCTCTCCGAGAGAAGCAGAAGGGGTGATGCGGCATGCTGCGAAAAGGGACTCGAAATAAAGTCAAAAAAGAAGAGAAAAGTCGTGCAACAGTATGTAGTGTTTTGCTAGTGTTTTGTAGAATTGAAATTACATTGACAATGGCTCATCTCATCAACTTATTAGCACATGCAACTGTAAATGAATGTTCATTTTATAGCGACAAAGGTACCTGTGGCTTGTACCAATCAAACCCACCCCGGTCTGCCCTGTAAATACGCTGCGTGACGCCAGGTACTTGGGTGGCGCTTAACGGTTGGTGGTTAGAAAAGTACCACCGGTCCAACTCTAAAATCACTTCTCCAGCTCTTATTTTGCTTGCTTGCTTGCCAAAAGATGCCTGGCTTGCCTTGTCCGTACTCCGTAAATTTAATTACCTAGCTACTAATCTATCAGTTGTACCCAGGTACCTTGCCAAAGTAATCAACATCCTCTCTCCTCGATTCAACCCCTCCGGTCCCAACACAAGGCTCCGGCTCGTCTCTCTTTCAAATCTATCCGATTCCTTTCCTCCCCCTCATTCTTCTCTGTCCATCCTTTTGATTTCCACTTTTGATTTCCTTGCCCAGGTTTTTTTTCCCTTCACTTTTGCAGAGTCTCCTTTGTCGTCACGACTCGGAAAAGCATCCAAACGGGAATCCCCATCACCACCTTTTCCCCTTTCGCACACCACACCACACAGCATCACCACGCAGCGAGCTCACAACCAGCCAAACTCGTTCATAATCGACCCTTTTTCTCCCCGATTTGGGGAGGCTAGCTAGCTTTGCTGCCCTCAAGCTCCGCCATTCAGCACACCGACGATAATCGCCGACTGCGCAACATAACCGCCCGGCGTCTTGCCTACTCGGCCTCGACCTCCTTTACGCGCGACGCGACGACCACACACACATCCAAATACACAATATGAATTCCCTCGAAAGCAGGCTGCGGCCCAAGCACCAGGTCCTCGTTCTCAAATGCTACCCCCGCACCACAAAAGGCGCCGTCGACGTCAAGCCGAACTCGAGCGAGCTGAGCTATCTGCTCTTCTACGCCACCAGCCGACGCTCCAAGATTCAAAAGATTGGCGCCTTTCTCGAGAAGAAGACGGCCACCGACGTCTGGCGCATGCGCATCGGGTATGTACTCCATTGGCACCCCGGCCTTGCCGGCCATGCCATCTTGGGTTCTCTGCCATATTCAGCCCAATGCTAACTCGAACCCCTTAGCAATGTCCAAGTCACGCTCGGCATCCTAGCCGCCCTCGTCGAGAAATCTCCCAAAGAAGCTGCCCTCATCGCCCCAACCGTTCTCAAAATCCTCGACCTCATCCTCCGCTCCGACGACATTACCATGATTGAATCCTCCATTCCCACCTTTGAGGCTTTTTGCGAAAACCACGACCCTAGCTCCCTTTTTGGCGACAAGGACTACCTCAGCCACTACGAGGCTGTCGTCCGCGCTTACGCCCAGCTTGCCTCCAAAAACTATCACGCCGGCAAGCCCGCCGTCACCCGCTCCGTTCAGATCCGCTGGCGCAATGCTGGCCTTTGCGCCATCAAGTGTGTCTCGGCCGCCGACGCCCTCTCCTCCCTCTCCGGTCGCCAAATCAACGTCATTGTCCCCTCTATTCTCGACAATCTCTGGTCCGACCATGAAAACTTCCTCGATGTCGTATACGATCGCCAACAGACTGAAGAAAAGCACGACGCCGAAAAGACAACTCGTCGCAGGACGAGCGTCGTTACCGTCCGAACCAATGAGGAACCTGCCGACGCCAACCCGCTCGCTATTTCTGGCACCGCCGCCGACGTCGACAACATGGCCGAGGAGGAGACGGGTGTCCTGGCCCTGCAGTGCCTCAAGAGCATTTTTGTTGCCCCCAACCGCTCCCAGATTCACTCCGCCACCACTGCTCTATTACGCTTCGTTGCCCAGCGCGCCACGGCTGGCGAGTCCATCATCGCCCGAGACCCCGCCAACAACGCCGACTCGGGCCCTGCCATTCAGCTTTTCAATATAGTTTCCCGTTGGGCCCCTGTCCAGGACCGATATATCATCCTGCTTGTCGCCCTTGACACCATGGTTCGCGCCCCTCTAAAGGAGGAAACTATCGACCACCACATTGTATATACCGCCATCATTGGCTCCATGCTGCGCTCCGACCTCAACCTGATCGGTCTCAGCGTCATGGATGTGCTGCACGGCCTCATCCGCCAGATGCGCAAGCTCTTTCAACTTCGCACCGGCAGCAATCCATCTGCCAGCGGCAGCGACGACCAGCTCGACAATCCCCACGACAGTCGCAGCACCCTACGTGCCGATCTGCTCCATCGCCTCGAGTCTTGCATTGGCGATTTGGCCCATCATGTATACTATGCCGATCAGGTCTGGGACATGATTACCGCCATCTTGGTCCGCCTCAAGCCTACCAAAGCCAGCAGCACCACTTCTCTGTCGCAGGAAAGGGCCAACACGTTTGAGAATGGCGACGTTCCCGGCATCGCTCCCGAGCCCGTCTCTGCCGAAACCGCCCAAAACTCTCAAAACGACCAGTCACTGTCCTACGCTTCGGGTCGCGCATCGGCTCTACGTGCCATCAAGGCCATTCTGGTCGTCGCCAACCCGCAAAAAAAGGTGACTGGCAACATGAACCTTTCACGAAGCCGCGTCCCCATCCAGGTTTGGGAGGAGACTCAGTGGCTGCTGCAGGACCCCCACGGCAGTGTCCGCAAGGCCTATGTTGACGCTCTCCTCATCTGGCTTGACCGGGAAACCGTCTCCCAGGACAGCAATGCCGACGACGACTTTGATAGCCCCCTGTCGACCTCGAGAAACCACGATGTATTCCCCTCGCGCCGCGCCGTTTCCAACAATACCCATCGCGAAAAGCCGCTCAAGAACCACCACATTTCCCACTTTTTGCCCATGCTACACCTCGCCATCTACGACTCTGCCCTGCAGCTTGTCGACTTTGACAGCGACATGTGCCTGCTCCACGCCCTGCTCTCCAAGCTAGTCGCTAAGCTCGGGATCAACGCCGTGCGCTACGGCCTGCCCATGATTTTTCGTCTGCAGGAGGAGATTCAGGAAGTAGACCTGCCTGTTCAAAAGGTGCGCATTGCCGCGCTCTGCCACGGCTACTTTTGGAGCATCACCGAAAAGTTCCAGCTCGATAACGCCAATGTGGGCCGTGCCATTCGCAACGAGATTCGGCGTCGCCAACAGACGCGTTTCTGGGTCGAGGGCATCACCGTGCCTCCTAGACCGCTGTACGAGGTTGGCGTTCTCGGCCGTGCCGGACAAGACCCTGCCTGGGATACCAAGGCCGTTGAGACGGGCGAGCTTCTGCCTTTTGATGACAGATTGTCGTTGGTGGAGAGCATCGCCTCGGCATACCAGGACAGCGTTCAGTCGCCGCCTGCCAGCCCTGCGGCCTCGCCTGCCAGCCGTCAGCAGGCGCCGCCCTTTGGGACCAACATGCAGTCCATCAGCGAGACGGAGCGCGACTCTGAGCTGCCTAGCAACTACCGTCAGCAGCTGCTCGCCGAGTGGTCTCGCGACGGCACCATTGCCGCTATTGCTGCCCAGCGCAAGACTGAGTCCATTGCGGGATCCAAGAAGACGGGCACCACCGCCACCCGCGCGAACCGTTTGACCGTCAGCACAGCCGGTGGCGCTAATGGCAACAACCACAACGGTGGCGGCCTTCCCGTCTCGCCCTACGGCAGCCTGCACAACCTGCGACCGCACTCGGCCCAGCCGCAGACGGGCGCGGACCGCTTCGGCTCGTACGTCAAGATGCGCAAGTCGAGCATCCAGAGCGCCAACGCCCCCTCGCCCTCGCCCAGCCAGCACAGGGAAAGGGGTGGCGCCATCGCCTCGGTCGACCAGCTCAAGATGATGCTCTCCGGCAACGTCTCGCCACGCGCCGCCGGCATCCCTGGCATCGCCAACCCAGACTCGGACGACAGCGGCGAGTCCATGGTCAGCTACGACTACACCATGTCCGAGGTCAGCTTTAACCCGGCGACCGGACATCCAGACGGCGCTGGCGCCGGCAGCCCCGCAGGGCAGGACATGTTTCGGCTCACCTCGATGTCATCGCGCGGCGGCCCGCCCTCTACGGCCCACACGGACCGCAGCGGTGGCGTCGTCTCTTACAGCGCTGACGACGAGGACGACGTCCCGCCCGTGCCCCCGCTGCCCAACATGGCGGCGTACGCGGGCAGCAAGCAGCAGCCAGGCAGCAACCTGCTCGGCCACGATGCGTCCCCTAAGACGGCCAAGCGCAGCGCCAGCGGCCGTGGCGAGTTTGGCGGTCGCCAGCGGAATGGCAGCGCGGCGAGGGGACCCATCGATTTGCAGGATCTACTAAGGGGTATCGACAGCACGTCTGACGAGGGCAGTCTGGGTAACCTGACCCGACCGCCATACTAAGAGAGGGTAAGTTGGCAATGAGGAAAATGGGATGGGTTTCATAATGGATTCGTGGTCTTGTCAGCTTGGATTCCCTTTTTGCGGCTACATTACTACATTTATATATAATTATTCTTTTCGCACGGAAACTTTTGAAATCGTATATTTGTTTTTTTTTTTTCGTCTTTTTTTTTCTCGCGCACACATATTGTTCTTGGTTTTGGTTGTATTATTTTAGAGATGAAAGGAGATAAGTAAGTGGTCTCGTTCTAGAGGACAGAGGATAAAGCAGGTCTATTTGAAGCACTGTTGAAGCATAGCACCAGCGACGAAGAGACGGGACGGGAGGGGGGTGGGAATCAAGTTGACGTCTCGTTTTGAGCGGAGCAGGCGACAAAAACCAAAGCCAGTAATTTATCAGTTTATTCAACATTAATAAATCATGATTAATCATTCAGCGTGTGTGCATTTTCTGTTTCTCAAGACGCAAAAGAAACAGCAAAAGAATTGCTTTTGTTGAAAATAGAGTTGAGTGAATGAGTGAATGAGTGAATTAAGAGCTAGCTGCATTCTCGTTCGAGGGCGACGACATTATTCGGACGAACCCGTGACAGAACTAGGTGTTCATCGTGGAAAAGCTTGCCAAAGACACCCATGACGCTTCTATCGGCGTCGGTCATCAATCTCAAGGGCTTGGCCTCGTGAGTAGAGTTCATCGAGTCCCAACTAGTCTAGACGTTGTAAACAGAGCCTGATCGTGGTCGCCGCCTCGTTCCCGTTTCGGCCTTCGCTCGCTTGCCCTTGCAACAAAGACTACCGGCGCCAGGTCCCGAAAAAGATTGAGCCGGACGGTACGCGAGTATTGCCAGAGACATGAATCTGGCAATACGAATCATGAACTCGTTGATATATCTGAAATGTCGTGAGAAACTTGACTTTGGCCCTTTGCTCGCTGATTGGGGTTGCAGTCTAGACTTCTGTGTCTTGCAAACGGGGCGGTTCAACATATCCAAACTACTCGTCATCAGGCTGATTGGGCGGGCAACTTTTCGCATTTCAATCTGATGTAAGCAGATTTCATGAGCAGGAGGATATTACAAATGCGACGTAGCCCTATGTGCTGGGAAGCCGGCCGTAGTAGTATGAAGACTGCGTATAAGTGGCCAGCGGAGTTTTTTTTTTTTTTTTTTTTTCACGCAAGGAAAACCATGGCGCCATGCACTATTTATCAAAATCTGCCTTCTAGAATAGATAGTACAAGAGCCATGACTCTAGTGTGATCGTGGCTGGTGGCCCAAGTAGTGGCCAACCCGTGATTAAAAAGCCACTGATGTCTTCGTCAATAGGGGTTCGAGGAAAAGAGCGTGACACATTAATCGTACATATCACAGAGTGCTATTAGGGAAAGAAGCCAGACGACCAAGGAGAATCATGTGGCGCCATGTGTCGATGCTGGAATTGTAGCTTTCACCGTCGCAATCCATTGCAAAACCTCACCGGCAAATCATTCGCTTGATCCTTTCGCAGGTTGTGAATGCGTTTCGCTTGGCTTCGAGGTACCATTCTCCTCCGCGCCTGCATGCCTAGTAGATAGGGAAGTCTGTGAGTGCAGTACCATTCGGGTGTAGAGCTCCGGATTGGCCTGATACGTGAGTAGGTCCGGAGATGCGCCGGCCTCGAGCAGCACGCGGACCGTTTCGTCGTGGTGCCAGAACGCGGCCCACTGAATACCGCTCTCGCCGGCCGCGTTTCTCTCATTGGGGTCTGCCCCTGCAGCCAGCAGGAGCCGGACGGCCTCAACCTCGCCGTAAGTGGCAGCGACGTGTAGTGCCGTGGAGCCGCGGGCGCCGCCGCGCTGCTCCAGCTGGTCAGGGCCGCAGCAAGCTAGCAGTGTCTGCAGAGGCGCGATGAGGCCCTCGCGGGCGCACATGTATAGCGGTCTTGTCTCCCAGATCTGCGGCCCCCCCTGCGGGTAGATGCACTGATACCACGCCGCAAAGTGGCCAGCCGAGGCGGCAAACTTGGCAAACAGCGCGAGGTAGCTCTGTTCATCGCACTGCGGTGGTGTCATGGCTCGTGCATGCCGCGTCCAGAAGCAGGCAGCATACTCAAGAAAAGGCCACTCTCGTTTGCGCGTCGCGAGTACGGCCTCGTCGGGACATGTGTGCTGAAACGGCGGCAGTGCAAGGTAGTAGAGGCAGGCATGCGACATGACAACGTTTGCGGCGGCTGGATCAACGTAGTAAGCGCCGGAAAGCTCGGGGTTCGTGAGAAAGGTGCGGACCGACGAATGGGCGAGCTCGATGCATTCATTTCCGGCATCGCAGTGAACAAGGCTATGCAAAGAGTGTACAATGGCCTCTGGTTCGATGAGACGGTCGTCTTCTCCAAAATCATCGGTGAACACAAGGGACGCAGCTTCTCCCAGCTCGCCGAGAGTGAGTGGCCGCATGGCTGACACCAGATACTGCAGCATGCACCTGGCCATATCCACCATGTCGCTTGGAATGTTCCGCAATATTCCCATATAGATATCCCCAAGGGTAGAAGCCACTCCGTCTAGAGCACTCTTTATGGCTTTTGGAGTGGTGCGTCTCAGGAGCTCATCGATTGTGCAACTGGTCCATCTGAAGGAGCCTTGATGCTGAGACTGGATGGTCTTAATGAGTGATGCTTGTAGGTCATGCCGCAGCCGTTTGAGCTTGGACTCCCGCGCAAACCGGTTCGTGACGTATGCGTTGATGTCGTTGCTGACCATGACGACATCCAATTTGACTTCATTCGTCGGTACACCGTGCAGAGTGATGTTATCTCGAATCGTCTGTGCTACATTCTCAGTGCTTGAAAGCATGAGTCGGACGCGCCCGCTGACTCCGTTGCTAACAGCTTTGAAAAGTGCCTCCAGCACAGCAGCTAGATTATCTCCACACTCATCCGCGGCGTCCACAAATAAGAAGATTTCATCCGAGAGTGCTCGAGTAATCCTTTCAATCAGCGAAACAAGCATCGGGACCTGCACCAGATCAACTAAGCTGTTGCGCGACTTGGACTCTTGGTAGAATGAGAGCACCGCATGCCGAATGACCGCGCGCTGCTGGCAGAGTTGAGCGACGAGCGAGCCGAGTATGTTGCGAGGCTGCTGCGATGAGGAGTCGTTATAAGAGCAGTAAAAGTAGGTGACGAGGCAATCTGATTGCAAGAGCCTGCAACGCCGACATCAGCCAAACAACCCAAGCGAACCCAAGAGTGGACCGAAAAGCCAACGGTAGCCTACCTATCAGCACAGGCGGACATTAAGCATGTCTTGCCGGACCCGGGATTTCCTTTTAACCAAAGGAATGGGGCAGTTCCAGAAGCCCAGTTCCGGAATGTCTCGTCCAAGAACCAGGAATTCGTGCCTGCCAAGCGACAAGACGAAGCCGTAGCATGGGCCATGCTGGGGTCGCTGGGCGCAAGCCACTTCATGGCACCCAAGTACACAGCTTCCTCATCTTGAGTTTGCTGGATTTCCTGAACAGACTGGAATATTGCATCGACCGAGCATTGCATGTCTTGTGTAGACTGGAAACTGTCCCTTGTCATGGCGAGGATGAAGAAAGTCTTGAGACGCTCCAGGTGCGTCGCCAACGCCTGGACCTGAGGCCGTTTCAGAGGCCATGTCAATTTGGTTGTCAGCTGGCGTGTTCTCGACGGGCTAGTTCTGAGAGTATCGGCAAGCTTCCCAAGAACCAAGTGTGTCTCATTGAGCATGTCTTGGCATTGCGGAGAATGCAGGTTTGACGAAGCCCCGATGTATGTGCTTCTATTCTCTTGCATAAATTTCAGGTCCTGCCCCAACTGTGTGAGCGCTGCCTGCATTCCGAATAGCTCGCAGCGTAGCTGCGCGACTTCCGTTTTGCATTCTTTGATGCCATGGCCGTAGACGTAGATGGCCTGTGTGACCTCGGTGACGACGTCAATAACCCTAATCACAGACGCGGGGTCCATTACTGCTGTTAGGCTTTGCCTTTCGATGTCTTTTGACCTGATTGCCTGGGCAGACGATTTAAACAATCATGCCCAGCCAAGCATTGATCGCCTGGTGAGGCTGAGTGGAGGGGGTACACGTCAAGACACACTCTATTTTTAGATGAATAATCAGTTGCTGGGTGCGCGCGATAATTGGTCACATGGTCGAGATTCACCCCATGGCCAGGCGGAAACGAAAACGCTGCTATTTGGCTGAACGTTGCGATGAAGATTCGGCTTTGGAGTGCCATTTCGTGTTGGATATACACGATAGTGTACATGTTGGTGACAAGGTTATACTGATCGCGAGGTACGGTGCGGCTGCTAGACGTGATGTTGAGATTAGTCAAGTCGGCTCAAATATGCCATGGATTGTGCATGGGCCCGTGGCCTCAAATATCTGTTGGTTAAGTAGATTTACTTTGGGGGGCAGAGAATAAGTAAATAAATCGTGGTTGTCGCGAATTGCAAGTCGCAGCTGTTGTATTTGATGGAAAATACAGTCAGTCTTGAACAAAGTGGAAGCGTAGGAACGGAATTCAAGACTGTAAGACAAGAGGAGGATCTGGTGGCGAAAAGCCTCGGGTAGATCGGACTTGGAGAAGACGATTGGCGTCGACGAGAAAGGAGAAGAAGTGGAAGAAGTGGAAGAAGGTGATGGGTGATGATGGTGGTGAAATCCAAGTAACTGGCAAAGATGCAGGACCAAGTTACTCATGGCCTGCGTTTGTCATTTCCGAGCGACAGCCGCAGCCGTTTGCATAAGTCAAAAAGCTGCCAGCTGTCAAGCAAGACTCAAGTCCGGACCAGTAGGCCGGCCGGACCGGCTTTCGGCCCTGCCCCTTCCCGACTGATTGGCCGTGCGCTGTTGCGGCCAGCTCAACTCATCTTGTTGAGTTATACGCTCAAAAAATGGACGCGCCACATCTTCTGCAGCGTCTATACCCCCTTATATTGCAACACATCTGGCCCTTCCAAACCTCAATATCTCGTTTGTGTCTCCGACTAATTGGCTCAATATCACAGCGTAGCAATGCAGCGGGCTGCCCATGCTGCCACATGCAGTCCAATAGGTCGGTGTTGTTGGCTTATGGCATTACCTCGCTCCTGCAGTTGTCAAGGGCCGGGGTTTCGGTTTCGCTTACAGCCTGCTTGCTGCCTGCGCCTACGTGTGCAGCACCGCCTATATCTATATCCCTCCTGCCGTCTCTTCCTTCAAGGTCCGTCTGTCGGACAAGACGACAGCAGTGCATACCTTCTTAGCGGGGGCGATATCCAACATGTCATATATCAGACGTCAAACTCCTGGTGGCCGTGGGCACGCCGACAGCCACTGCAGGAGGCGATCCCAATGACGACGTTTGCGGGGGTTCGGAACGCCATCACCAACCGCAGTAACGCCTTGTGGGCGCGAACAAGGGCGCTGGGGCGTGAAAACAAGGAGTATAATCACATCCAGGCCAATACTGAACAGAGGAAACGGTGTCGTTGGATACGCAAATTGTGTAGTCGAGTCCTGATGCCGTTGTTGTTTGTTGGGATGGTTGCTTTTATTGTTGGCGTCTTCTTCTTACTGAGGCCTCGTCGCCATCACGGACCAGGAGGAGCGGCCTTACCCTCATCGCTTTACCCCTTGGACGGAGTACGAAGTGTGATGACTTTCTTTTTGTATTGAATGCTTTGTTGATTTATAGGACTGCATTATGCATTGCAGACATCAACAGCGAATGTCTTGTGGTACCACACCTACAGCATTTCAAGCGTTGCTTTTAGATATCCAGCAAATGTGGCGTTTTATTGAACAAGGCTGTATCCTTTTCTAATTTTCTGCTCTTCTGTGATCTGTCAACCGTTCAAACACGAGATCCCCCGCTACCTGATATACTGTCAGCTACCAACGAACACACTGGCGGTGCCTGTGTCATAACCCTGTACTGGTCCATACTCGCTTATTACTCACCCCATACTTGGTCCATCGGCAACATGCTTCATAGCTATATTATATATTCAAGGCAGATCAGCATAAACTTGGCGTCAGGCATAAATGTGCCGATGTCCAGCCACTTTTCTAAATTGAGTTCGTCCCGAGAGGCAGACCGGTGCGCTTCATCTCTACGCAGTGGTCGCCCACTGCGCAAAACATATTCTCGATGCGGCTTCTGCCATAGGTATGAGCTAGACTGCGTCTGAACACATTGATCTTCAAAGCGAAGCAACGACGCAAGCGCAAAGCGGAGGCCCGCGCCTACCGTTAATTTGAAGATGAGGCAACGGCTCGTGCCAGAATCTGTGGTCTAGGCTCGACACCAAACTTGAAACGTCTTCGGATCAGCGTCGTATTCGATGGCAGGGTGTTGAAGATGAGTCACGCAGTTGGATGACTGAGTACTAACTAAACACTGGCTCACGAGTCACCAGTGAGTTTGTGCAAAGGCTCGCCAGCCTGCTAACCAACTAGTCAACGGGGCGTAATGGGGGCCATTCTCCGGCTTTGTGTTTTTCATAGTCGAGTCATGAAGCCAATACAGCCAAGAACAAAGGCAGACGTGTAAAGTAAAGTACTTTGAATAGTGGCTATTGGTGCTTGGTGCGGGGACTGTAAGTAGTGGATGCGGTCGGTCTGCGCCCCAAGGCCGGGTCGCGCTCAATTGAACGGGACGACGCGATGGTGGCGCTACTACGTCACGGTCTTGCCTGTTTTTCAACGCCTGCTTTTGCTGGACCAATCAAGGTTGCGGCAATACGCCGACCGTTTGGGCGGCAGAGACGGGGAAAACATCGTGTCTAGACTCCGTGGGGCCCAAGATAGACAAACTGTCGTTAATTAGAAATGAGACGAGACATGAATTTTGTGATGAGAACATGGTAGCTTTCTACCTATTAATAATCTAACTAAAAAGGCTATATTATTAATTTAGTTACCCCTTAGTACATGATGGTTGCAGGCAGCAGCAAGACACAGGGACATGTCCTGTCAACAGCAAGCTGGGGTCGAGGTGCGTTCCCTCGTGCGCGACGGCTCGGCAAAGATGCCGCTGCTGGGCTGCCCCACGGAATAATCTCTTCGATCTTGAGCTGCAGGTACATACCCCCTGGCTGGCTGTGCAAGGAAGCAATGTGTACGGAGTAAATAATACGAATTTGACGGTTGGAGACTGGTGGAGTGAGTTGTTTTAGCAAAGGATACCACAGCGCCCTCTTACGAACCGCTTGCCACTTTATAAATTGGGGACTCTGGGCGAGATGAAGAGCGTAGATCTTGGCGCGTAGACCTGGAAAGTATACGAATACAGTATTTTGAGGAATGCAGAGGGGACAAGTAAGACATGGGGATGGGGCAGGCTGCGCTGCCGCAAAGGCACGCCGGAACCTTGCGCCAGCCAACTTGTCGACTCGTTCCTGATTCTCACTTGTCACTTGATCAGTGAGGGATTTGCTGATGGTTTGGCAGGGTGTGCACGCACCAGAAGGCGGTCCTGTATTTCATCGCGAAAACAAAAGCCGGGGCGGATGTTGTTACGTGCAGTTGCAGCGGTTGCCGGGCATGGGGCCGATGTACTTGTCCAAGTCGTCAGAGGCGGGCCGACCGACTTTGATAATCAGGCAGCAGGAATCCTCTTCGATTGCTACCCAACAGAACACAAAACGGCACGCGCAAATTAGGCAATATGGAAGCCCGGGAAGAAAAGGCGAGAAGACGGGGCGGAAGCAGGACGGAAGGGGTCGCGCTAAAACCGGACGTGACAGGGGCTCCGACGGAGTAGCTTTTTGTCTTTTTCTGGTTCTTTCCTGCAAGATGAACTCGGTGCAAGTTCAACCATCGCGACGTCCGAGGAGAACGCTTCCTAGGAGACGCAGAAACCAACCGGTGCCCCTCCGAGAGCCAGCATCAACGGTGAGCTATACACATAGAATGACAGGACTCGTCAGGTCACTTTTCAGTCAAGTTGTAAGGAGCATGCATCTTTGCTGTGCAGGGGCGTTGGAAACCGACGCCCGATTACTGGCGACTTGTTTACATGCGCGTCTCGACCCCTAAACCCTGAGCCCATGTGGCCATCCGACATATTGTTAACATCCCCAGGACCGAAAGCTGCCAAAGAAAAAAAAGCTGGAGACGAAACGTGTGAATCCCTGCCCAGCTACTCATTTAATCTAAAGACGAGGATGCGAGGAGGGCTGAAATTTAGCACTCAAAGTTTGAATTTTTGCACTCAGCTAGATTTAGACCAATCAGAGGCCCGCCCTGCCCTCAACACCATTAAAGAGGTACACGTGCCACGCACCCACCGCATTCGCTATTAGGTGCTGGATACAGTGGCGGCCACCATACACTCGCGGCCAGCTATATAATAGTATAAGAGGTATTATATTAAATAAAACTAGAACTAAAGGAGCTAAAATTATAAATTAAA